>WHYT01014286.1:42917-62212 GCA_009806455.1 Tetrax tetrax
TTCCTCACTTTTACCCGTTGGCGCTCTTTACTGGGAAACCCCTTCCTACCACAGAAGGGTTCTTATCCCACCTCTTTGTCTGGGTTTTTGCTCAAAGTGCTTCGGGAATATGGGTTGGTTTTTTTTGGGGGGGGGGGTGTTTCTTGTAATTTATTAGCTCTAGAGCCTCTGTAGGCATGGCCACCTTTGGTTTGCTTTTTGCCTGCGCCTTGTCCAGCGTGATGAAGGCTGAGTGCTCTACAAAAATCTACATTTTTAAGTAGTAGTGGTGATTATGAGTGTTGTCAGCGTCATCTTTTATTAATCTCTCTGATGCTCCCAAATTCATTAGTTCCATCTTTCCTGTGGTCTGGAAAATGCAGAACTTCATTCTTTTCTCATTTGTGTTGAAGTAAATGATTAACTCCACTGAAGTAGTAAAATGCCAACTGGTTATGAGAGAAGAAGAGAATTAGTGTCTGTCTGGACTTCAGAGCGCAAATTGTGAAGTTTTGGTTCTTCAGTGGGTGAAAATATTGTCACCAAAGGACACTCGGGCTCGATTCTCTTTTCAGGCTTCCTATGCCAAGGTACGATGACGTTTTTTGATGTAAAGCACGGGTTTCATTATACTCATTCCTATGAGGCCGTGGCTTTACGGAGCCATGCAGATCAGTGCTCCTTGACTGGACGGGTGGTTTGGCCTTTGTGCTTGGTGTTTAATGCAACTTTTATCATGTTTCGTAGTAGTAACTCATTTCTGTGGGCCATTGAGGTGTGTTCTGGCTGAGGAGATGGGTCCGCAGCGGCATTTGCTCTCGTGTCGTGGCGCTGTGCGTGAGCTGCTGGAGAAATGACTTGTGCCCAGCGTTTAAATGCGCCAGCCCGATGCCGTAACCCAGCGTTTCACTGGGCTGGTCATGGCTGGTTCTCCGCCCTGGACCTGCGTGGAGTGCGGCAGTGGCACTGAGGTGGGAGCGGAGAATCTTCAGCGGCGCAGCTCAGCACCGGCTCAGTGTTGCTCTCGTAGTAAGCGCGCAGAGCAGCTCCCCGCACTGACCTACTTCTGTGGTGTATTTTCAAGGAGGCAAGATATAAACCATTCATTCCTTAAACTTAAACTCCGCCTGTCAGAAACTTTAATGGGAATCGTTTTAAGGCGTGATTCAAGACAAGTGTTTCACCGCTAGTACAGGTGCTGGAGGAGAGAATGCAAGTCACTTTAGGTTTTTGTTACTTTAATGTTTAAGAAACAAATGTAAATGGCAGCTGGCAGGTTAGTTGTGTGGAGAAACGCTGCTTCTGTTGGGGAGCAGTCTGCTCCATCCAGCCAAAGCAGTACAGCGAACAGCAGCGAAGGGCTCTGCAGGCCTGCTCGGTCTTTGATTTTTCCTGTCAAGCTTCGGTCGGGGCTTCTCCTGCTCAGGTAGCAGCAGAAAAACCTCAGCGGCGAGTGAGGGTTTGAAATGAGGCTGGCGTGTCTGTACCCCGGCAGCAGGAGAGATTTCCACGGCTTGGAAACCTGGGTGAGTTTCCTCTTTTCTGGTTTCCTTAGGCAGGATGAAGGTGGGTTCGATGACCAAGCAGCTCTTGCCATCCCTACAGCAGAGGGTTTGTGGCTTTTGTAGTTTCTGCCGCATTTCGTGTGTCGGAACTGAAATGGGAGGACTGAGCCTTGGAGGGGCCATCTTGGAAGCTGTCGTGGGCTCTGAACTTGATCGGGGTGGGTGGTGGTCTTTAAAAAAAAAAAAAATTCTTTTAAATGTTGGAAATAAGAAGAATGTGCGTAGAGAATTCTTGTTTGTATTTCTGTGTATGCTCACGGGCAGGGATCTGAAGCCAATAGCTTTAAAATACAGTATTTCAGGAGTGCAGCTGAGGCAGGAGCTGGGCACTTCCTGGTCGTGCCCGCCAAGGTCGGTTATACGCAGCTGTTGAATTTTATGTCTCTTGATTCAGGCAGGGGCAGTAGGTGGGAGAGGCAGGAGGTGGAATTTCTCCTGTAACTGCGCGTCAGCCCAGGATGCCCGGGGAGGACGGCGGTGCGGATTTTGGCAGTGGGCTTGTTGTTGAAACTGACCGAGAAGGAAGTTAGAGCTTCAAATATTATTGAATGCTGCGAGGCTGTTTGGGAAACACTCTTTTTGAAAACAAAACATTCTCGATTTGGTTGTTAAACAGCAAATATTTACTTCCCTCTGTGGAAATGTTGCATAACGTTTTATGACTTAAACAAACCTGAGCTTACTGTGAGCGTGATGGATTGGATTTTCTGCCGCGGTCTCTGTAGTGCTGTCCTTCCTGGCAGAATTGGGCTGTCACGGTGGAGAGGCAGGGTTTGACACCTGGCGCAGTCCGCCCGTTGCCCCAGAATTTTTGCTGAATTTCAGCAGTTGGGATTTTACCAGGATTTCTGTTGTTGGAGGTAGAAGTGCTATTGAAGTTTCTAGACCCCCCCCACTCTGAGGGCTGTAAGCCAGCAGGACAGTTTCAGGGACCGGACTTGATTCGCTTTTTTCCAAATGGCAGGAACTACCTGTGTGTGTGAGGTCAGGGTTTTTTTTTCAGTGCTTTAGATATTATAACTGTTTAGCATGCAAGATTCCTGATGTAAGGCACGGGGCTTGTTTAAAGCTCTAGTTTCTTAATCCGGTTCCACATATCTTGTTGTTAATGATTTTCCCAAACACTTTGGCTCAAAGGTTTTTTGGTTTATTTGTGTGGATTTTTAAACCTCCTTCTGTAGGAAGGTTTCCTACAGATGTTCTTAATTTTCCATGTTGGGAAACCGTGAAAGGATTATGTACAGGTAGGGTTAAAACAAGTATTTTTAAAATTTAAACTTTGGAGACTGGGTGCTAACATTACTAATACTTCTAAATGGTTCTTTGCAACATGCAGTCTTTAAAAGACCTGCTTAGAGAGGTATATGCCAGCGGAGGAAGGGGAAATGGCTGTCCTGCCTCGCTGTCCAGGCAGCCTGCAGAAAGAGGGAGCTGTAAGGTGACCTCTCTGGTTTGGTGTCCCTCTGTCTCTGCTTCGATAAACCAAATCCGTCAGCGGGGGAGGAGGGTGCCAAACCTTCCCATGGAGGGGAGTGAGGCTGGTGGAGCGTGTTGTAGGATGCAGTGCTGGTTAATTAAAATGCAGTGCTTCCAGCAGCTTCTTGCATCTTCCGTGTTTCCTGGCTTCCTCTTCCACACCTTGCTGAGTTTTTTCTTTTTAGTTTTTTCACCTCGCCTCATGTCCCGTTTTCATCTTCCGTGGCTTCCTGCGCCCTGTCAGCACTGTTTTGTGTTTCCCCTGTTTTAAACGCTGTGGGTATTGAAAGGCAGGTACGCCTGTGGGTGCTGGGTCTGTCTTAACCCCGTTTTTTGGGGTGCAGCACCTGCCCTCTTCCTGGAGTGATGCTGAAGGTGCAGCTTCGTACCACAGCACTGGGTGAGCAAGAGCAAGCTCCCATCGTCACTAGGAATGGAGAGCTTGGTGTCCTTCTGCTCTTGTCACATCTTCTGTTCAAGGTGTTTTGTGGGTGCTTTTTTTTTTTTTTTTCCTCTCTCCCCCCTGCCACCTCTCCAGGTGGATTCCCAAACTCAAACTGTTTGTAGTTTTTGGTTGTTGTTGGGTTTTGGGGGTTTGGTTTTGTTTTGTTTTGTTTTAAATGTCCATGTCTGGTGGCTGCCAGCGTATAGGCTCAGAGTAAGTAATTTCGCTGCCCTTGGCCAATACTTTGGGACTTCTGAAAAATTTATTGTAGTGTTGAGAATGTTTGTAGTATTGAAAACAGTGTAAAGGGACGATTTGTTTTGCTAGGCCTAACCAATAATATCGCTTTGTCCTTAGTTTTGTTGTGATTGTAATGGTTTAATAGTATCCATCTCTCCTTAGTTTCATTGCAGTTGAATTTGATGACGTAATTTTAGTGAAAACCAAGGGATGAAGGAGTTGAAGACAGGTCTAAAACAAAAGAATTGTTGGTGACAGTGAGCGATGGTCTAATCGTTCTGTTGCACTTGTCGTATTTAAAAGCAGCCTGCTGAAAGTCTTGCTTGAACACACTTAGGAGCTACAGGAAAAAGCTGAAGCGACTGCACTAGTTTAGCACTCCTGAAGATTGCTTTTAAAACAGTAACTTCCATGCACTTCTGAAGTTAAGCAAATCCTCCTGCGTGTTAGCAGGGTGCTTTGAGCCACCTGCTGCGGTGGGAGAGGGAAGGAAGAGCCTGTGAAGCAGAGTAGCCAGCTTGGCTGGTGGAGGGAGGTGGGCTCCCAAGCGCTGAGCGCTGTGGTCAGTGTACAGCATGAGGAATAAATAGCTAATTGTGTAAAGCAGGCCTTCTCAGCCGGCGTGTAGGCTCTCATTAGGAAGAGTTGTGCTGTTAACTCTTCCCCAAAACACACCATTTGCAGTTTTACGTAACGGTGGTATTTAAATTGAATCCAGTTATCAAATGTCAGGAAACTTTCTGGTATGTCGAAAGGATCCAGTAACTTACAAGTGGCACTCTGTTGGTGGGAAGACCTGGGACGATAATACACGGCAGCAGAGTTCTGGCTGTATTTGTATTTCTTACGGTTTTAGGATGGGTTGTAGAACTTGTCATAGCCACAAAGTATTGATAAAAAATACTGCAAGAAACTAGGCTAGAGTCAATAACTTACTGGAGGAAAATTATTATGTTGATCGTCCTTGATACTACTACCATTCCTAGGATTTCCTCCTCATCCTTTTCTGGGTTTCCTTGTTCCTCCCCTTTTCCCCACAGGCAACAGTGACAGCTGCACGCGTGCTGGTTTACGCATTCCCCTCTCTTGCTCCAATTTCACGTTCTTTACCTTTGCCCAAACTGTTTACTCTTTCCTTGTGTCGTCCCGTCAGCCCCCAGGCTGCTTCTGGGGCTGCCCGCGTCCTTCGTGGCGAAGGATCCGGAGCGCCTTTGCCCGGCTAGCGTCCCAGCTGAGTGCTGGCATCCAGTGGAACGTTGCTGGGAAAACCGCGCTGGAGAGCTGGACCTGTTATCTTATCTTAGCCACCCTCTATTGGTATTTAGAAATCTGCTTTTGTTGCCAAGAGATTTACAACTGTAATCGTCCAAATATTTCTAGAAAACAGTCCAAAAGCTGTTGGGTTTGCTTATATTGCTACTTGTTTACTGATTGAAAATGCCAGGAACCAAGTTTAACTGCGAGAATTAGCATGCCAGTCCTTCAGATGTTTGGAGCAGGGATAATT
Organism: Tetrax tetrax; assembly: GCA_009806455.1. NCBI lineage: Eukaryota > Metazoa > Chordata > Aves > Otidiformes > Otididae > Tetrax > Tetrax tetrax. Next base: position 48,130 of record WHYT01014286.1, read on the forward strand.
CTTTGTTTGAATTCTGCCAAATTGAATTTATCGGTTTTGTCTGGGTCCAGAGGTCAGCAAGCAAGGGAGTGTGAGACTTCAGGGGGACTTCTTACCCCCACCACAGCCCAGGACCTGGCGGAGCCGAATGGATACGCGGGAAATAACAAATATGTAAAAAATACAAATTGCTTTGGTAGAGTCTAGAGATCTTGACTTTCATTTTCGTCTGTGTCTTTGTATATCATCTTTAGAGAAGTGAGTTGTTGGAGGAGGAGCTTTTGCCAAGGGGAGGCGTTTCAGAAAAGCCAGTGGGGCTGAGAGCCACAGCTCCGAAGGAAGGGCAGCGAGGCCGGCGCTTTTGCTTCGGGTACTGACGTGAGCGCTGCCGAGAGCTCCGAAATAAGGCGCGTGTTCATTATTTCCCGTGCGAGGAGGGCTGCTGGCGGGCTGATGCGGCATTACCGCGAAGACTGGAGGGCTTCGGGTGACCTGCACTCGCGGCGGTGTGTGGGGGCCACGCCTGAGCGGCGTCGGCGTGGTGAGTGGCAGCGTGTTGACTTGACGCCTTCCTGTTCCATTTTAGTAGCCAGCAATTACACCGTGGTCTCAGCCGTTTGTTTTACACGGAAACACCTCTTTGTAATGTTTAAACACCTTTTACCTCTCTTGTGAGGTGGTTAAGAAGATGACCAACCCTAAGTTATTACTTCATAATAGTGGGTTTATAAAACTTGCATTTGTGATTTTATAGGCTTATTCTTTATATTTATTTCCTGTATAGAACTGTCTGCAAATCAGCAGTTGATCAACACCCATTCAGCCATTTCTGTATTCTCCAATTATATGTTATATTGACAAACTGTGGTAGTCAAATGGTCTGTGGATCTAAGTTCACCTCCTGGATCACAGAAGATTTAAGAACCAGTTAAAGAAAGAAAGAAGGAAAAAAAAAAGGAGGAGGGGGGATGTTTGGAGAGTGAGGGTTGAGCGTAGACTCAGTGTGTGATTTGCTGTTGTGTGCTTTAAAGTTTTATGGCCCATGTTGCATCCCTTGGGAGGATAAAGTGCAAGGAGCATGAACAAACCTATAAAATTATGAAGGGTTTATGTGGTATAATTAATATGGAACTTTCCATGAACTTTATAATAGTTGTACTTTCTTAATTTTACGCGAGTTCCTGGTTTGCTAATAAGTAATCTTGACGATTGCTAATGGAACTTAAATTCTGGATTTTCATCCTGAATTATAACCAGATACATTGTAGGCTGCTATATTTTAGTATAGAGCTTCCTTATTGTAGTTTTCAGAATTGGCTGTGCATGCCTTTGGAAGCATTTTTGAGCTGTGGCCAGCTTTGTACTAAAAAAAACCCCATGTCGATACAGCTTTACTGGCAAATCCTCCTTGTGCAAGTGCAGCTTTGCTTGCAAAAGCACTTTTTATTGACACTGGATGGGTTTGCAGATCACAATGTCATAAGTCGCACCCATCGTAAAAATAATACAGGGAAGAGAGTTCACGTACAAATCTGGCCTGGATTGGCACAGTAAAATCAAATAATCATTGTGAAATTGCAGCTCCTTTTTTTAACTACAGGGGGAATTTTAGTTCTAAATAAATGTAAAATATTCCCTCTGGAGCGTGCTGGCTGCTCTGTGAGTTGCGTGTGGGTGCTGAGCGGCTTTGATCCGTATTCCTCTGACTATCAGAAGACTCTCTGGTAGGTGAGCAGGTGTGTGAGGTTGACTGGAAGTGACAGATTTGATTCAAACCGAAGGACAATCACTCTTTTTTTTTCTCCACCTCCCTAAAGATGTGAGTGTTTCAGTTGGAAGGATTGTGATTAGTGGTGAGGAGCGTGCGTAGCAAAGCGGTAGTTGGTTTGGAGGCGTGCGACCTCGCGGTAGCCCGTCTGTAGGTGGGGATGACAGACCCTGTGTGGCGCTGGGGGTCTGATGGCAAGTGCTTCGTGGGGGCCCTGAGTCAGAGCAGAGACCTGGGGGAGGCCGAGCTGAGCCAGCACTGTGCCAGCTGGGAGAGCAGCCCTCCTCTTCTGTGCCTGGCGTCCCTCTTTCAGCTGCACAGACTCTCCTCCGTTTGGGAATCCGTCAGGAATGCTTCCAGCCGACTCGGAAGCAAGTTTTAAAGTGTGTGTGTGTGTGTCGTTTGCAGCGAGGCGCTGCCTTGTTCTCAGTCGTCACAGCCGATCGGTCAACTTTGTCCTTTTCCAAGGTCAAACGTGTTTTAGAAGGCACCGAATTTGGGATTCAGGTCCCATAACGTGATTGCTGTGTGTCATTCTGACCGCGTGGCCAGCGGATTCTTTAACAAAAAGCCTGTCACATCGGGTCAGGTGGCAGTGGTTGTTTTCCATGTTGCAGATTTTTTTTTGGAATGAAGAAATGTCGTTGCTGAACGCAGGAAAGGGAAGCATTCATGAACTGTAGTCACATTACAGGGTGAAGAAAATGACCTTCCATTGCTCTAATAACCCAAAAGTATGAGATGTGAACAACTGGAGTTGGAACGTTTAGAGTCAGCAAGTTCTGATAACTTCTACCAAAACATTTTTAAGGGATCCGTTATCCATAGGCACTTTCTGGATTAATAATACTGATAATTGATGACAGTGGAGGAAAGTTAATAAAACGAGCTGAATAATTAGAGGTCTGCCAGCCCTGCAAAATAATGGAATGAATGATAGAGGACTTGACTGATACGGAGGTAAAGGAAAGTAATACAATTAATGTCAATTAAAATGTACCCATGGAAAATAAGCTGATGAGATGTAACTGGGGATGTAGTTGGCTGATAAAAGCAATAATGTGTGCTGTAAAATACTTTGCCGCCTTAATGAATTGAATGTAGTGCAACGCAATATTTTGAATGAGAAATGAAAACGGTATAAAATTAATGTAAGGAACGTTAAGTAGGTACCAGCTAAATGGGATGGTGAATCGGAAAATACAGGTGGGAGCGGCTTGGGACAGCCGTCACTGTGGGGCCCTGCCCCGCTCCGGTCGTCGCCCCAAGCAAACTGGTGTCTGTGGATAACCCCAAGCGTCACAACACTGATGGTGACACGTGCAGGACGTTGACTGGGAGAAAGATGTGGCCAAAAAGCCCTGTAGAGTAACGGTCTGAGATATTCAATTAACTCTAGAAATCCTGGAATGGTACACAAAGAAATCGTTGAGAGGGCTTTCTTCCCGATGTCTTTATCAGTTCAGCAAAGATCAATACTGCCCGGCAGCTCGTTTGCCCAGGGAGAAGTACGAAGCTGGCAGCCCCGTTGATTTAGTCTAATGCAGTTGTGCAGTAACGTTCCCAATAACTCAGCGCACAGGACTCATAAATTATAGAGCAGCTCACGTTTATCATACACATCGCTGCTTATCTTGTAAACTCATCTGCTGGGCTTGCACGAGTGGTTGATTTAACAGCATGTATATTGTTGAACTTGACACATCCAAGAGTATAATCAGGCTTTAAAAATACTGGGGATATCTCGCTGCTGGTTTGCGCTCTTCGCGTGCTTTCTACGGTGATTGCAGAATGGGTTCTCTCTGGTTTGCTGCAGGTCATGGGAAATTTCTGTATTGTGTAATTGCAGAGGAGTTCTGTCATGATGCTGGCTTATGTTTAATAATATAAAATGATTAGATGTGTAAAAGGAAAAATGTAATACCCTTTTTCTGGACACTTCCAAATGGGAGATGACTAAATTAATTTCGTAGGGTGAAATACCAGTGAGTAAGAGCACTTCTCGTGTGCTGCTGCCCAGTTATCTGTCATGTGAAGCGGGAGAGTAGTGGAAGAAGGCAGAGACTGGGGGTTTTAGAAGGAGAACTAGTAAAACTCCTGCGCTGCAGCTGGGGTGTCTTCTCCTGCTACTCCCGTTCTCTTCGCTGTGGGGACTGATTTGGTCCGTTAACATGCCCTTGGTGAATGCTCTGATTCTTGTGGTGGTGTTAGAGGGGTGACCGACATAATCAAGTTAATGCTTCTGGGACTTCTGCAGGCTGTTGTTGGACTTAGGGTTTCTTGGGTCTCTTTCTTTTTTTTTTTAAGGGGCGTTGATGCACCATCTACATTTTTAGCAACAAAGAATAATAATTTTGTATTCTTCAGTATTTCTGCTTTTGAGACCCCCCAGGTATGGTGAGGTAGGAAGATTTCCATCCCTCTACCTCACTCTCATGTTGAGGAACTACATTCACTTCCTGAGCTGTCCATGGAAGGAAAAGTAACCTGTTTGTAATCAGGTACAGTGCATTTTAGTTTTAAATGAACTAATAGACCTTGAGTTGCCTTTCTGCTGCAGATTGACAAAATTATAGCAGGTACTGGACTCTGTGCTTATTTACTTGCAAATCCTATTGAGTGTGAAATTCATTTACCACTTTCCTGGCAGGTCATACCACTGTGGTCGCAGCTTCTATAATGTTTTGTCACTATTGCTTGTAAAACTTGTCACTGAGGGAAATAATAAACAAAAATAGGCACAGGTAAGCACGCACAGAGGCTCCTCATGCACCAGTCCATCAAAGCTCCTCTCAAACTTTGCAACCGCAAGGAATTAAACTGTATTTGTATTTCTGAAATAAAGGTGCAATTTCAACAGAAAGCCATATTCTTCTTTGCAATGACAAGTTGCCTGCTCTCTGACAAGTGAGCCGAGGGGTTTCGAGTTTTACTGTACCTGGGGTCTCCTAGTGGAAACCACCCATTTCCTGTGTAAATCACGTGTCTCCTCTTCTTTCTAGATGATCATGGGAACAGCAATGGCAGTCATGTAAAAATCTTTTTACCGAAGAAGCTGCTTGAATGTCTACCAAAATGTTCAAGTTTACCGAAAGAGAGGCACCGCTGGAACACTAATGAGGTAGTTAAATCTCTTACTTATTTGTAAACATACCGGCTTACTTGATGCTTATGGATTACTTTTTGAGAGCATGCCATGTAAGTTACAGCATATGAATTCCCTGCATCTGAGCCTGTTGTTTAAATAATGAAAATCCTGCTACATGTTGAAAGTGAGCTTTAAACTAGACTTGAAGGCAAGTGTGGAAGCTAACTGCTGGTAGAGCAGGAGTCTATTGCTCACGTGTGTATATGTCACTTGTCTCAAAGAGTCAAATCTTATGTGACCTTACTGACACGTTTCAAAATTTTTTAAAATTGAATAGATGTTTTGGTACCATGTTCAACAAAATGTTCTTACCATGCGTAAGGACTTCAGAACAAAAAACCAGTGCATGTTCTTTCCTGTCAAACAGGGTCCTGAGAAATAACTAGCTTGCTTCTCTCAGAAATCCTGTTAAGAACAGGGAACGCAAAGAATCGGGCCTTTTATACTGGAATCCACTTACTCTGAATGTGCCGCTTGCATACTTCCTGCTAACGCATCATGGTTGAGTTTGTTGGAATGAAACAGAAGTATTTAAAATGCCGGTGTCTGGTGGTCCAAAGTGAAGCTGAAGAACAATCCAAATAGGTCTACGATCCCTTGCCTTTATTCCTCCTGGGCAGCAAGGCTGGAAGCTACACAGCAGCACCAACAGTATAGTTTTAGTTTTCAGTAGCACTGTCTTACAGTGCCTTTGCCATATTTGTGGGAATCATTTAATGATAGAAGCAACCCGCTTTGAGAAAGTACTGTAAAACTCCAGTTGGTGCCTCCTGTTGCAAGCTAACTCTAATCAATCCCCCCTAATCAATCACGTGTAACGTCTACACATGTTAACAGAAACTGTCCTCAGGAGTTTAACGAGTGCAAGTGGCAAGCTGAGCACAGAATCAAATGCGGATCGGTCCACGTGGACACTTGCAGAGCGCAGAATCAAATATGGGTCACTTCATGTGTGTATTTTTCAAAGCGGGAGTCCTTCAGCCTCCCTCCTTCTTTTGTCTGAAAGTTAAACCAAGTATCTGTTTTTAACGTAGTAAGTACTGTGACAGGTCTTTCGGGGAGTTGCTGGCATTGCCTTTTGTGTAGATGTTTTTGTCTTGGGTCATTTGAATTGAACTGTGAATTGCATAAGACTGGGTTGCAATTTATTCTGTGGTAGCGTTTATACTGATGGGAACGGGGCATGGAGTAATAGCGATTCCGGTGGCTCTAAAAGATGTTTTGCCCAAGACGGTTAAGGAAAAAAAACCTTCTGGACAAGTTTGTGGCAGAACAAGGCTGCCGCTTGTCACTGGAAGCAGCCCCGATTGGTCACTTCCCTGTAGTGTTTCTGTTGTCCCCAGCTTAGAGCCTGGTGTGTGCATTTGCACGCACGGGCTTTCGCGTTTCTTCTTGAGCAGTGTTTGGTGTGTGCAGCCTCCAGGGTACAGAATGTGGCGCCCGCAGCTGGACGTCTTTGCTGTTCGTAGGCGCGATGCCAACGGGAAGCGTAGGCGCTTGCGAGGTGTGTTAGGCTGGAAGACAAATTCGGAAGCGCAGCTGTCCTTCTGAAGGAGCTGTCAGCGTTCTGGAGAGGGGGACAGTGAGCGGTTTGGGTGGCGCTTGCCGGCGTGTTGCTGGTGTAGGTTGGTCCTGTACCTGAGTTCCGGACGGATTGTTTGCTAATAATCACAAATCATCAGCTGGTGTGTTAAGAACCAAACCCAACCCACTTCTGTCTTTTTGAATGTCAACTTTGTCACACCCATTTGTATCGCTGTGCTCCAGAATCTGTCCCTGGCTGCCGTGCAGCGGGGACAGGGAGCTGGTTCTGTACGTGCGTTGTTACTGGTGCTGTCTCTGCCGGTGTATGGGCTGTGTTGGTTGCAGTTTCCCTACTGCATTATTTAAAAGGAAATGCTTTTCTTGTGGCCAGAGATTTTTGGCCTCGTTAGCTGAGAGAAAAAGAAAAAGGCAGAATCCTATGCCTAGATGAAATCTTGGAAAATTTGTGTTAATTATGGGGGAGGAGGGAGCTTAGCTTACAGATTTTCTTTCCCTCTCTGCCCCCAACGTGGAAGTTGAATTCTGTTGACTGTTATCAAACTTGAATTTTTCTTAGGGTATAATGAAATATACCTTGAAGTAAAGTGCAAATGTATTTTCAGCTTTTGGGGCTGGTAGGCAGCATGTTGTGCGCTGGCGTGTAGGCTCGCTCTGCTGAGGAGTCCCTTGCATCTGCAAATGAGCACTGCTGACGCTGAAGGCGGAGGTCAGGGAGCAGCTGGGGTTTGTTCTTTCCTCTACCAGGGCATCGCCATGGGAACGCTGCAAATAACTTTTTCTGAGCGCTTTAATCTGCAGATTGAGGATAATGGTCATATGTTGCTCTGGATTGGGTAATTGGGATGGAGGAAACAATATCCTTTGAGAGCGGAATAGGTTGTGGTGGTTGACTCTACACTTAGTAAAATAAAGCTATGAGCAACAAGAGAAATGGAGCATTTAAAAACGCTTAGAACACGTTATCGAGATGTTTGCTTTCTGTCAGATTATGCAGTTTTAACTGAAATGTTTGATGGAAATATATTTCCGTATCAAGATGTCATCTCATCTTAAATCAAGTTTATAGTGGTTTTATATTTCCTAGTGAAGGAAGTGTTCCTTCTAATTCAGTTTTTTTAACCAGCGATACAAAATCATAAGTTTAGCCAAGCAATTTAATTACAGTTTTACATTTTTTGAGATGTCTGTGAAAGTGTGTGTGTGCTCATTTCTCTTGCTCCGGGGGAGGATAGAAAGGGGATTTTCATACGGTTTTGCACATTAGGACATACCAGTTAATTGCCAGAAAATTCTGCAACGCTCTGTGCATGCGAGGGAGTTCTTGCTCTTGGGTTTTAGTTGTCGTTCGTTTTGAACCGTTCTGGTGTTTATGTAATTCAGATCTGGTTCTGGTTTTAGAGAGCGGGTGGAGTAAAGACTTCCCGTATCATGGTGCTGCTTGTGGTGTGCTTGGTGTGCTTGTGGTGCGCCCTGAACGTGGATCTTGGGAGTGCTGGGTGTTGGGTCCCTCCCTTGGGGAGCGGGGCCGGTGCTCCCCAAGTACCGCCGTGCAGAGCGGGCGTCTGCGGGTCCCTCCAGGCTGAGCTCCCGCTCTGCCCGCGACCGTCGGCGCTCCCCTTGTGCCTCGGCCCCCAACAGAGGTGGCAGAGGTCGCTGGCTCGCTTCCGGCAGTGAGCGGCATCGCCTGCAGGAAACGCATCCTGTGTCTTTGTCAAGTGCCCGGGTTAACTGGGGGCCAGGAGCTTCCCAGCTGCTGTGCTCTGCGCGGTGCGGGTGGGCGCAGGGGCGTCAGGGTAACCTTGTCTCTGCACGGCGCCTGCCAAACGCGGGATTGCAGCTTTGGGCAGAGATGCCTTTCGTTAATGGAGCTGGCGTCCGCGGTCATTAATCATCCCTGTAAACACTTAATGACACAGTACAAGAAAGAAAAAACAGTTAAACATCAGAAATGTAAAATGCTACCTAGGGCTTTTGTTTCTGACAGTATTCTATATTTACGTTCTCTGTTGGGAGAAGCCCAGATTTTCCATGGTAAAAACAAAAAAAACCAACAGTAGTAATTGCTTTGTGTGCTTAGGCTTTTCTTGAGGGGCAAGGCAGAAATGCTCCACTTTCCAATGTGGTGTCTAGCATCAACTTTTTACAGATTTCAGGCTTAGATATTGCTTGATAGTGTGCAAATAAGTGCAATTACAAAACTGTATTTGAGCATTATTTAGCATAGGAAGAAATTCTTTGACAGTGCTGCGGTGGGGACCTTGAGTCGCGTGCTCGCTGACAGCTCTGATGTGGTCTTGCATATTTGCTTGCGTGCAGCACGGTGACATTCTCCGCTGCCGCTGACATACAGTTATTTCCCATCTTTTTCTCTAAAGCACAGAGAAGATCTTGAAGGTTTGGAGAATTGCCTGAGGGACGTAAGGGACACAGACTCTTCTGGGAAGTGAGTCTTGAGCGTTTGGGCGGGCTATTATGCTATGAAACGCTAGTGAAGAGTAGGTGAAAGCGATCGGTCCTCTGCCACCTGCTACACCAGTTCCCCCTCAGCCCCCCGGCAGACAAGTGTCAGACAGGCAGTGACCAGCACAGCTCCTGTCATCACCAGTCTGCTCATCAAAATGCCACTCCAGGTAAAGACGGAGCAGTGCGACACGCTACTACTGTGCCTTTAGGATTGGCTCTTGTATCTGCAAACTTAAAACGCCGGTTTGTTTTAGGGCTGCCCTGGACAGGATGGTGTGTTGTAACCCTTCGCTGCGTTACCGGGCCAGTTCATACCTTATTTACCAAAGCAGCTTAATGTGTTCCGAATTCCTGGGGCTGAGCGGGCGTATGGGATCAGCTCTTGTCACAACCAGGCAGAATGAGGAAGGGGTCTCCGTCCGGGTCAGGACTTCCCCTCTGCAATATGCCATCACGATGGCAAAACTCTCTGGAGAAGCAACAGTGCTTATTACGGTTTCCTAAGGACTGCAAAGTTATTCAGTGTATTTTGTTTAATGTTTTCCATTAAGCTCAAGTTAATTCAGTTGTGTTTTATTTAAGCACAGTTTCCTGAAGCCAGAGGCTGGCCGTTGTCGTGAGAGCTCTGCGGCGGCAGAGCACTTAGAAACCCGGAATGTCCTCGTGGTCTGCAGCAGCTCTGTGATCTCTCAAGAGCAATGAGAATATTTAATTTTGACTAATTGCCTGCTGCCCATGTGATCACGGAGTATAAAAGATTACAGTGGTATTGGCAAGTGCTATTATTAGAAATTTCGTTGTGCCTGATGATCCTGAGCTGGAGGAGTAGCAGGGAAGCGGTCGCAGTCTGGCTTGTGCACGCTCCCCACATAGCATCTCCTCCTGCCACCGTTGGTCTGGCACGTGGGGTTGCCGCTAGGTTGGAGTGAAACAAGTGAAGGGCAGGCTTTGGGAGTGAAAGGAAGTGCCTAGCAGAGGGCAGAACGTTTGGCGAGTGCTGGAACAGCCAGAGCTTCAGTAAAATCCAGAACATCAGTGTTGATTCGTGCCCCGTGTTTCAGTGGTGGTAGTCTTCTGCTAGCGGTTGTGGCTGGGAGAGGCGTGTGCCCCCGAGTTTGTCACTGGCTGGTTGGGTGCTTGCTCCGCCAGCCCGTGGTACCGTGCTCTCCAAAGCGCGTGTGTCCTCTCGGCCGAGAACAGAAATGTAAGAAAACCCACTTTCCTTCAAGGAGAGGAAACAGCTCTGAAAGCGCAGTCAGAAGGAAGAAATGCTTAGGCGCTGACTGGAGCAGAGTCAGGAGTAAGCCGGTTGTACACCTGACTGCTGCTGTCTGGCACGTGTGGGCGGCTTTTCTCGCTGCGCGTGTGACTACGGTTTGAGGCTGATCGGTGAACGAGGCGGAAATTTCTCTTTAACAGAAGCACTTCATTATGGGTTTATTTTTGTGAAATTAATGAAATTCTGTGCTTTGCTTAATGTACAAAGCAGAAAATCTGCTACTGCCTTTGCTTTTGCAGTTTCTCAGTCATGTTTACATAATTAGTAAATGTTGTGAGCAGGCTCGGTGATTTAGCAGAATTGAAAGGTTACTGTTCCTGGCAACGTTAAACAAAAGCAGTAATACCTGCTATGCTGCTCATGCTGTCATAGAGAGAGGCTCCTCATCTTCCTCTTAGGAAAAACTTGACTTTTTTCCTTCCCTTTTGGTAATGGTAGGACCAATGTTGTGACTGTATAGTGATGAGTCTTTAAAAACGGCTGACTCTGCAGTTTGTGCAGTTGGTGTGTCGAGTCCTGGGACCAGGTTGAATCCTGTACAGCATAGCAAACAGGTGAAATGTGTGGTTTTGGATAATGCACTGCCCTCCTGGTGTTTTTTCCAAGTGAATTCAACAGAATGAATTAAATTAACTTTTTTACAGCTAAAGAAAAAAATTACTTCATAATTAGTTTTAGCATATTAGACACGAAGTGTAAAATGCTGATGGTATTTGGCTCACTAGCTTTTTGACATTAGTAACCTATCCAAATATGTCTGACTATCTTTACAAATTTTGGAACTTTCTATCAATTAGTTTGGAGTGGAATCGGTCAGTTTGCTCTGAGCGCTCACGTGCAGGTGTGACGGTGAGCGCCCTCCTGCTCGTGGAGGTGCTGCCGCTTGTGTTTGCGGCTTCGGGAAACGCAGGTACGGGTTTGTGTGCTGCACGGGGTGACGGCAGAGAGAACAGTTCTTGGGTGCAAGGACAGCCTCCCAGCAGCCCTCGGTGGCTGTTTCAGATGGAGGGACTCTCTGGTTTTTTGCGGCACAGGGCACCTCCAGGTCCCTCTGCGAACAGCGTGCTGTGCAGACACCGTAGTTTGGCCACAGTAAACGCATGTCCAGCTGTCCGCTCTTCTCTGTGAGAGCGGACTCTGAATCCTTTATCTATCGATGCGTAACACGATTTAAAAAAAAGTTATCATAGATTGCTCTGGGAATGCAGGAAAACGAGGTGGAACGTTATTTCCTCGAGCTCTTTAAAATGGTGTGCTTTTCCTGACCTGCATCATCCGTGAGGCTCGTCCCTTTTAATGGTACGTGGTTACTCTGGAGTATGGTATCAAACGAGCACGTGGAATCTGCTGTAGGGGGAATAAGAAGTTGGAGTTCCCAGTTATGTGAACCCCTTGAACGTGAGGGAATCGCCACCGTGCGTTAATTTAATTACTGTTTAGCTGTTTATCTACGGGAACACCAGCAGCAGTGGCAGGTATGGCATATTTGGGTGTCTTGCTGGTACGTCATGCGAGTTATACTTTGTGCTGCTTTTTACAAGGAAAATGTTGAAACAAAGTCAATTTACAAAGTCAATTTCAGTGTCTCTGTGCAGGGACTGGCATGTACAAACACAAATGAATTGGTTCACTTGTCAAATGAATGGAAACCGAGGATATTACATTTTGTAAGTGATTGAAATCCTGTCTTCTGTCTTGTGTTTGCTACTTCCAAGGGTGACTGTTTCATTTTGAAAAGAAAAGTCAGGGGATTTAGATGAAAAACTAGATATGAAGGAAAAATTAGTGCCAATAAAAGCAAAGATTTTATGCAGGGTAGTACTTTAGAAAAAGGACTAAGAGTGAAACCAATTTGTTTGCTACAAAAGGAGCGATCATTGAGGGGAACAGAGTGTCCCTGGGGGAAGAGTGGAGAAATCTGTTGCAATAGGGGAGAAATTTAAAAAAAAAAAAGTCTGTGTTCCCCCTTTGGAATTGTTGTTTACAAACATGGCTGTGGATCATAAAAACGGGAGCAGGGAGCAATCTGCTGGCTGGTAGCCAGCAGGCTGGAGTTGGCAACGTGCTGGTGAGGTGCGGGTCTGCCGCGCGTTTAACTCCAGCCAGTTGCCATCCCATGGGCAAACGCAGTCGCTGTTATTTAAATCTCACCTTTGTGCAAACCGTGTATTACCTGAGAAGCCGGGCAGGATCCTCAGGCTCGTGTTCGGGGCCGCTGCTCCCACGGCACGGACCCGCAGTGGGGTGACCGTGTCCACCTCCCCGTCTCACCTTTGAGGAATTCCTGAGTACGGCATCTTCCTGATGGTGTAGTTCACGTTAATACCTGCCAGACTTCATTAGCTGCCGAGTCACTGCAACGCGCCTTTGTTGTCCAGTTGCTTCTAAGTCACTTGGGTTCCAAGGTCGTCTTACAAACCCGTATGGAAATCGCGATTGAAGGGCCACCCTCAGCACACGGGTGACATAGCAGCGGAAAAGCTGACTTTTTGGTTCAGTTCACAAAAATTTGAATCGATAAATGTTGGAAATAATGGCAAGAACTTAGTTTTAACTCCAGCATGTGGCAGTAACTTTAGCAGGAGAGTTTGCCAGGTGCTGCTGCTGAGGGGGCTGTTAAAAATACAGCCTGCTCTGTGTTCTGTGGTGGGCTCGGCTGCGATAACGCGTCGAGCAGGAGTGATGCAGAAAGCGGTGTGTTTTCTGGAAAAACGTGCAGGCAAATCAGATCACAGCACTACACTTCAACTTTGGATATGGTGATTTCCTGTCATTGGCGGCTTCTTTGCTTCACAAAGACACAGTTCCGCGGGGTGGGTTTGTTTCTTGGCTTCCAGCAGAAGCTGTTTTGGTCCAGGTGAACACCGTGCCAGGCAGGGCAGGGGCTCGGAAATGAAAGGGCTGTACTGCCCTTGGTGGGTGTCTTTCTCCTGAAGTTGTCTCATGTAAATATTATGCTCTCTGCATAAATTTAGTAGAGATAATTGGCTGCATCTTGCTTGGAAGTGGGTACCAAAGGTTTTTTTTATAGCTTCTGTGTAATTGGAATTCCAGGAGGAGAGGCCTTTGTCGTGGTAACCACATCTGAATTACGGTTTATTGTAGCATTAAGCCGGTAGGTTATGATGTTAGGAGTTCAGTGTGCGTGTGTCAATAATTGCTCTATTTCCACGGCTACAATGAACAAAACAAACTCTTGAAAAAGAGCGTTTGATACTTACCCTGAAAACAGACAATCTGAAAATTGTACTAACAGCCATTTCTGTTTTTTCCTAAGCGTAGTCTCCGGAGCCAGGGTGAGCAGTCGGCGCTGTAGCGGGACTGCGCTCTGTGCATCGCAGCTCCAGCACTGGGGCCAGGCTGGTTTTTATCCTCAGCTCTGAGAACACGTTTTGTTTAGTGAGAAACCAGTGTACCAATATGAAAATGGAAAGACTTGTGGAAGCCATTCTACAGGGAGGTTTAAAAATAGTTATAAAAATTTTTAAAAGCCGCTAGAAGTAGGAGCGGATCTGCATAGGCAGGGTGGTCGCGGCCGCAGGAGGGTCCACGGCAGCAGGCACCGCGCGCCTCGGCGTGCCCAGGTGGGAGCAGGAGCGGAGGGCACTGCCGGGTGCGGTGTGGGAATTGCGAGAGCTTTGATGTGATTCCATGGAAGGTATTAGTTTTACTCACTGAAGCTCCTTTGTTTTGCAGAGATCTTGATGCAGACGTCCTTTTGGATTTCTTTTTAATAATGTGTGACCCTTCACCTTTGATCCCTTGACCTGCATTACTTTGGTAACCATTTCATTTTTTAATTTCATTTCATTTTTAATTTTGGTGTGCAAGCTGTAACATTTCACCATTTTAAACTGTAGCGTTCTTTGACCTCCCCAAATGTCTCTTTTTTTTTTTTTTT
>WHYT01014286.1:62232-111304 GCA_009806455.1 Tetrax tetrax
ATGTTGGCTTTTCTTGAATAAAAATTATATCAGTTGCTAAAAAAAAAAAAATAAAGAATGTCATTTTCATTGGTTTTTGCTTCTTCTAAGTTTAACTGTGTGTATGTTTCTTATAGAGTACATTATTTTCCCTGTGTTCTCCCAGTACTTCATATAATTTATTTTGGTATTTCTGTACATCTTTGGTTTTAATTTGCATCTCTCTACAGTTCTTTTGGTCAGTAAAACATACACTGTTTGGTGTTTCCCACCTCCTCACCCCTCCCTGCTCACACTTTGATAGCTCAAAGTAATCGTGGGAGCATTTAAGATACTCTCATGAGAAATAAATACTCTTTACTGTTAACACTTTGTTCCCTGTCCTGAAGATAACTTTCCTGAACCATCAGCATAAAACGATAGCTATTGTAATAAAAGATTAGGCTTTAGACCAAAGTGAAAATAAAATCTCAGTCGAAATTGGATTTACATTTATTTTTACATTATCATTGGAGCTGAAAGGAACCTTATCAATGCTTTGAGCTGTGCTTTAAGCGGGGATGTGCTTAAAGAAGCAGCGTTGTGCGTACGTGGGATAGTAAACCCCCAAAGTTTAGTGGCTCTTTCTTCCCACCTTTCTATTGAAAGGATACAAGTGTATAAGACACAGATTTTGTCCAGATTCTATTTTTATCTTGTAAATGATTGTATGAAATCCACTGAGCGCAGCCCACTGCAGCACAGATTATTTTTTTAAGTGCCTCATTATTTTATTCTCTAACATTTAATGCTGAAGTTTTAATTGCACACAGATGAAGCTGCTAAATGAGCACTGAAATGGATTTAGGTCTTCTCTGAGCCTTGTTGGTGCTTATAAAACTTTATATCGTTCATTAGAACTACAGATTAAAATTGTAGTGAGCTGTTCACATATCACAAGTCTGCTCCGCTGACCTCACCTGGCCGCTACCTGTTTCCGGCCTTGAAAGCCCACCTGAAAACCCTCCTGCTGGTGTTTTCCCTGGAGAAACGAAGGCTGCAGCAAGCTCTGCTGCAGTGTTTACTGGGGTGCTGCTGAGCCTGAGCTGCCTTATTTGCCCGCGAGTCCTCTGCAAGGCTTGGTGGGATGAGCCCCAGCATATTTACCCCAGAGCAGTGGAGATGCACCGTCATCACCAGTGTGTTTCAGGCAGCATCTTCTATTTTTAATTTAATACCTGAGAAAATGGTATTTCCAGCATTAATCTTTGTGCTTAAACAGGAAGATCTGTTTTTAAACTGCCCTTCATTGTGTTTGCAGAGTCACCTGTTAAAGTAACGTGGCAGTCAAAAACAGTATTCAGAGTTCTGCTGACCGGTGTCTCTTCCGTGTTGATGTGCGCGTTTCTCTCTGACGCAGTGGTTAGGAGCCAAGATGGACAATCACAGCCTACATCAGCGCTTGAGGCACTCAGGTGTTGTTTTCCTTTTCCCCTGCTGTTCCACATTTTAGCTGTAACATGTTTGTACGCCTAGAGTCATCCACTCTGGTATACAGGGCTGCCGCTCCTACATCAAGCATGTTTTGGATAGCTGGGATCTGGCTTTTACTCTGGTTTTAATGCTGCCTGTCAGCCTCAGAAGTATGATCCTCCAAAATAATCTCGAGCTATTTTTTCCAGTCTTCAGAACGTTTTTAAAACTCGGTGGAAAAAAATATTTATTTTGCCCAAGAAAACTCTTTGTAGACTATTTTTCTCCTCCTTCTAACACATATTTTATATCACCAGCAGTTAGACGTGAATGCCTTGACTTTCTGGGAAAGCCATTTTTAAAACCCCTTTATTTAGACGTCTAGAAACCAAAGGGAATCTCCCTCTTCTGTGCAGAGGGCTGGCTTTCAGCTGCCTCCTGGTAGAACAAATAGTGAGGGGGGGGAAAGTGATGGAATAAAAATGTCTGGTGTTGGGCATTGGAGTCAAGAATATAGAAATGTATGAGGTTAAATGGCTAGAATTTCTTGTTTCAGGAGATATTTTGTCATGTCCAGCCTGCCTTCTTTTCATAAGGTAAGCGCTTTTAGCGATGGAAATAGTTGGGTACCTCTCACAAGATGTTCGGGTGACACGGGATGATGCGTGCTGTCTTTTTCATGATCTTTCCAGGCACTCTGCTAGATACAGATGGTTATCCACAGAAATCAGTGTAACGCGTACGGATTATGCCTGCTTAGCTATCACATGGCCTTCCAGGATGCTAGAGCTGCAGAGAAGGTAGGAGGTAGAGCCCTTGGAAAGGGAGGACAGGAAGTGTTCTCAGTTTCCTGGGTAAACAACAGTAAATATGAATAAGGAAAGCTGCTTTGTTAAGATGGCAATAGCATTACCTGAGCTTAGAAGTCCGTCTTCAGGTTTCTGCTGCAGCGTCACTGGATGACAGTAGGTTATATCGGCAACAATTGCCCATTTCAGTGCAAGAGATGGCGGAACTTAATTCTACCGAGCTGCTTTTTTACTGAGCAGGAATTAAAATATATGTTTTCTTCAAATACTTAATCAAAGAACTACATAAATGCTGCAAAATGTTGGCAGAGCACAACAATTGTCTATTAAAACATTAAGAGAATGCTCTATTGATAGAGATTTGTTCCTGCTTATGAGGTTTTTCTGTTCCTCAAAGCCAGCATATTGATAACATCCACTGCTGAAACAAGCCTTAATTTTGAAATTCTTGCAATATCTTCTACTGCTGGATGCTTTTATATGCTAACCTTAACATCAGGCTGAATGGCTGAAAGGAAACACTTGGCACCTTTACTGTAATGATTGAGAACACTGCGTGTCGTGCAGCTCGGGTAACGCAGCGGGGGTAGGGTTAACCTCATTGCTGTGTTCCACCCACCAGACACGCTGTGCATCACTCACCTACGTGGGCTGGTCGCTTCATAAATACACCTGGGCAACAGCCATTGCGCGCTCCAGGCTGGACTACTTTGAAAAACAGATGTATCGGTCAGCACAAGCAAACATTGGTTTTTTTTCCTGTTAATAACAAAACTCATCCAAACATGCAGGATGAAAAAGTGTACAGGACAGATTCCCCCCTGCCCCCCAAGTCTGTATCTGAAACAGATTCCTGTACAGAATCTGTCTGTGAACTTAACAAATGGGCAGCCCTCCCCTGCTGAAGTATTGTAGGGTTGGTGGCTTCTAGGCGAGAATCCTGTTGCTCTCATGCTTGGCGGGGAAGGGGACTCTCACTTCTCGGAGGAAAGGCCGAGCGCCGCTCCAGCCGTGCGGGCAGTTGCACCCGGCTGTTGGGGCAGTGGCCGCGGGAGGACCGGTGCTCTGGCAGGTCGGCTTCTTGGGGAGTTTCTCCTCTGGGGCTGGGGCTGAGTTTCCCAGGGTTCTCGCTCTGCTTGCTGCTCTGCGTATATATTGTTTTGCAAAGTCCTTAAATAATTTGTTATTGCTATTACTTTCATCTTTAAATTCTCAAAACACTTTAAGGTCTTTGAGCGGTGAAGGGGTAAGCCAGTGACGTTGGGCAGCCTTCCACAGCTTGGGCTTGTGCTTCTGCTTTTACTCCGCTTGCGGAAGTAGAGCTTCTGTAGCAATCAAACCCCTGCCTTTGCCTTTCTGTATGTGCTAGAGCTAGGGTCCTCCGTCTTTCCTTCGCTCTTAGCTGCAGGCCTCAGGTGAGAAAACGTGTGGTGATAAAAATGTGTTTTTATTTCTCCTTCAGGTTTGACTTGTCTGCTTTTCAGCTCTTCTTGACATTGGAAATCCCAGTTTGTGTTTATTTTCTCTGGATTCCTTCCCACAAGACAGAAGTGAATTCAGCACGGATTGTTGGGGAGAGCCTTGGCTGGGAATAAGGATAATTGCAGTCTCTGGCTGTGCCACAGATTTACTGATGATTTCTTTTAAGTTATTCACCTGCACTGTATCTGTTTCCTCAGCTGTAAAATATGGGTAATTACCTCCTTTGTAAAATGTTATGGGGTCTGCTGGTAATTATATGAATTAAGTGCTAATTACAGTGATTATTACTTGGACCTAGTCTAGATTTGGGTGATGTTCCTATTGTGATGAACGTATGAAACAAATACTACAACTTGCCTTTCTCCTTTTTTCTTGTGAGGGACGTGAAAGGGGAAGGTGCCCTGGCACTCGAATGTAAATTCCTGGTGAGCAGCACTACTGCTTTTTCACCCAGATCAGTCTATTAACTTCTGTCCTCCTTGCTCCTCGTGCGTTAGCAGGGACGTAGGCTGATGAGAGGCTAAGAAGCTATGAATCCGGTAGTTGGATCCATGTGTAATTTGAATAGAGGTTTGTGCTTTGGCATTCACTTTGTCGCTTGGAGACGCACAGAAGAAGGACTGGGAACTCTTTGGGATACTCTTTGGGTTGGTGCCAGTCTGTGTGCAGCCTCGTGGCCTCAGTTCCCTTGGAAGATCTGACCTTGATGCAAGGAAAGGTGTCCTTCCAGCTGTTGAGGTTATTTCCCTCCTGTAAAACACTACAGTTTGCAAGATTTTATTATGAAACACTTCAGTTGCCTTTCTCTTCTCCATTTGTTTAGGAAGCGTTTTCTTTGTAGCTGGGAATAGCTCTACTACCCACTCAACAAGGCTGGGTAGTGGAGGGAGAATTGATATTCTTCAAGGTAGAAATGGAGCGTTCTCATGCAGAAAATACTGCTGCTCCTGCCCGGATGGTGCTATGGTTTCTGGCAGTAGTAATAGTGAGTAAGTTAACAGATACAACTGTTGGCAGTGGAGGCTCTTTCCCAGTACCAGCCTTCCCCGGACACACGTTTCGTGGTGCAGTAACAACAGAAATCGTGTTCTTGGTTCGTCTTTCCTGCTGTGTTCTGCCACGTCTGCTGGCTCTGCCTTTCTGGGTTCTGCTGGCTGGATTTCAGCCCTCACCTCCACACGCCCGCTTGCCATCAGCCTCCGCCTTGCTTTGCGCTGGGAGAGCAGCCGTAGATCTCACAGTGTGTTTGGAATTCGGTAGCAAGCTAGAGGTGATACACTGAGCAGCTCTTCCTTTCTCATAGCTTCATGATTGCAGCGAGCTTTTAATTCTCAAGAAGAGAGTTTAGTTGCTGTCCAGCAACAGAAAGGCAATTGTTAATTGCAGTTTTGCACCTGAATTTTCCAAACTAGATGCTCATCTCTGACAGCTTATTTCTGATCGGTTCTACATGTCCTGCAGGGCCAGCAGCTCCGCGCTCCTGGGGCTCTCCGTCCTCCACCGCCTGCCCCTGGCTGGCCTCCTCAACCTCGGCAGACAGGCACTGCCTGCTCTTGTGGTTCTGCCCTTGAACTTCATAAACAACCCGGGTTTTGGTGATGGGGCACCCGTGTGCTCCAGGGACAGGTAGCGGTGTGCGATTCCAGACAAGTGAAAACAGCCATTACCACGTCATAAGTGGACGGGAAGAACTTGCCTTGTGAGGGGGAGGAAAAAGGAAAGGAGGAAATACCATCCCTCCCGCTCTTACCTCGCTCTAGAGCACAGAAACCAGCAGTTAGCTGTTTCTGTGTGTGTCTGCACTTCACCTCGTGTTCATACGCTAGGTTTTTTAAAAAATCCTGTTGGTTTGGGAAGCAGAAAACTTGGTTCCTTCCTACAGAAGCATCATCTATTAAGATTAATTAATTTGCTGTGAGACGCTTCGAAAGTGAATCACACCATATAAACATTCTTATTGCACCTTGCACACAAGTGAGTTGATCTGTGTGCACTCTGCAAGCCTTGTATGGTGGGGCACATTAAATTACTACATAACCTAAAGGATAATCAGTCATTCAGATCCCAGATTTATTCAGCTCTAATTTTACAGTGTTCTTGCAGAAAGTGGGAAGGTGTATGACAGCTATGGGATTTCTGTATCTCTCTGTATCACTCTGAATATTCTGTATCGCTCCAAATGGCATAAATCAACAGTGTAAGTAACGGGAGCTTTTTTTTAACTTAAATGTTTAGTAATGTGATAATTATAAAGTCTCTCAAATCTCCCTCCTCTTAGAAATTAGTTGAACTGTCTGGGTTTCATCACGGTGCCAAAGTGTTTCCTAAAACCACTGTAGCATATGATGAAAATGCTTTTAAGTATCTGAATTAAAGTGTGTCATCACCACGAAAACGAAAGTTTTAAAGCATGATTCCAAAATAACTGGCTGCTAAATGGAGATTTCTGGTTAGAGAGCCGGTTGTTAAACAGTAACGTGGCCCGTTTGGGTAGCAATTGCAAGCCCCAGTGACGTGGTCAAGCTGGCAGCTTTATTTGTCAGTGGTTACTACAGGTTACGACAGGAAAATGCGCGTTAAACATTTTTAATTACCCGCTGTCACTTGAATCCCTGAGCTATAGACCATCACGTTGGATGGTTTCACGCCATGCCCACGAACAGAGGAGCGCAGCAGTGCTGGGAGTGCTGCTGGCTGCAGCCCCCATGTTTGCCCAGTCCCCGCTGGTTGGACTGGGCTGGACTGGGCTGGTGGCCGTGCTGCTTCATGACCCTGGCCCTGCTCGGCAGCCAGGGACGCAGCGCGTGCTGGCAGGACAGCCTGGCACGCTCGGAGCCGCTGGCAAAGACGTCTCGTGCTTCGTGTTGCTGCCAGCGTCACGGGAGGAGGAGGAGGAGGATTTTCTTCGCTCGCCCCATTTCTAGCTGCCCCCGTCTCTGTATGGACGCAGAATCCCCACAGGAGGGTGCTGTGAAGGCATTTAATGTGCAGATTTTGCAGGGAAGATCAGAGTTTTGAGGAAACAGCAATTACAGGAAAGCCAAAGCTGTGTTGTTCCAGCAAGGACAGCACATCAATTGTCCCCTGGGAGCGACGCAGGGAGAGGTCCGCCCTTGGTGCTTGCCTGCAGCATCCTTGCTGCCCGCGCAGGTGGGTCCCACGTGGAGGTGTCGGGGTGCGAGTGGCGATGGCAGGAATGCTGACGCTCTCGGGCTCCGCCGGGTCAAGCGAGCGGGAACCAGCAAAGCGTCCTGGGGCTGGCACCGAGCCTCCCGCTCACGGTGGGTACCTGCCCCTTCAACAGCGAGTGACGCCCCTGTCCAGCGGGTCGCGTGGCTTCTCACCAGCGAGCCTTGGAGCCGCTCATCTGCTTTCCTGTCTGCGGATAGAATATTTAATCTGCCTAAGCTGTAAAATCTATTTGGTTGCAAGGAGAACCTCTAACTTCTGTCCTGAAATACTCTAAATTAGAGCATTCCGTTCAGCGTGATCAGAAAGGCCAATGAAGACTAATGGGAGAAAGCTCTCTTTAGTTCTTAGCTGTAAAATGTTTCTTTCAAATATGGAATAGGTTATTTCTTTTGTGTAGTATATACTCATGCCAAAATACTTACATTTGTCAAGGCGAGTTAAATGCCATTTCCCACATGCCGCTTTCTTCAGCGGGAGCGCTGCTTCCAGCAGAACCTAAGTGTGATCATTTAAAAGGCAGCAAAAACCCCACCCCAGTCTGGGCTGCTTTCGTTCACCTTGCACTTCTGCTCTGCCCCCTACCCTACTTCCTTTTCATTTCCTTTTTTTTTTTAAAATAAACTTTTAAAACTGAGGATTACAACTAAAATAGATTCTCTTTGGGACAAGCCCTAAAACACATTGGGGATTAAGTCTAATTCTGTTATACAGAGGATGGGTGCTCTGGTTCTTAATGGCAATGAGATAAGTGACAGAGCTGTGTTCTTGCGGGGAGTTTTAAATCTACAAGTCATTCAGTAAGAACACGTCACGTTTAACCGAGGTGACGGGGTGCGTGTGCGAGTCCCTGGGGTTCGCTGCCGGCCGGGCGGGTGCCGCAGCGCGAGCCTGTCTGTACCAGCTGTCGGATGTTTGGATGGAGGTGTGCATCCTGCGTTCTTGCACTCATCTCAGACGGCATCACTTAAATCTTCTGACGGGATGGGTCATGGTGAAGCTTGCCTAAAAAACGCCGTGGAAGGACGGTGCCTGGCAGCAGCATTGGAGCTTTGCCTCGTTACCAGCGTGTTGGAACCGGGCCATTCTCTGTGTGCACGCAGGGTAAATTGGCTGCAGGTTATCGCAAAGAGACTCGGGTTTTGGCTTTGTAAAGTGAGACTTTGTCCTTCCCGGAGGAATTTTGGCATAGTGGTAGCGAGCCATAGCTTTTGGTGGCCAAGCAGAGTATCTGGGTGTTAGAAAATGAGAGCATAAGTTCTTACGCCAGTCAGCGGTGTCATCTGGTCACCTCGGTGACCTCTAGCTGCTGTTACTTCAAGCAGCTGCCATTAAACAGTAACACCCTTGTGCGTTCCATAGGATCTTCTCCTCCTGCCATCTCAAATGAAAAATAAACAAAAGAGCTTAAGCATGCAACGTGCTAAATAGACTAATCAGCTGTGAAAGTATTTTGCGGGCAAATCTGGGGCAAGAGCTGTCTGCTGAAGCAAGCCTATTAGACTTGGCAGCAGAAAGGCTTTGGGAGGCATTCTTTGGGAGAGATAATTGAAAGATTTTTTTCAAATGTATGTGTATTATTTTTTTTCCCTTTTCTGAGTAGTTTTAAGGAATCCCTCCCTCCTTAAATTGATTACCTCTCAGCACCAGAACGCCTTGGCTTTAAGTACCCGCTAAGCTGCTCCTGTGCTGATTTGACTTTGCCTTTCTGTTAAATGTAAAACTGTTTATAATCTTCTCATTTAGATATTTTAATAGAAAGTAAATGTTTAACTTGCTTTGCTGTGGCATCCAAATCTTTAATGTTCATGATGAAATGAAAACTTGCTTTTGTTTAAAGCCGGCGTTATCAGCCATCCGAGAGATGTTTTGAGTAGCGGCCCCTTCCAGGTGGGAATTGCGCACACGTGTCTGTTGCTTTCGGCAGTGGCGAAGTTCGGTGGCTGTGCGGCTGTGTAGCTGAAGCTGGAAGAAGCAAAAGGCCAGGGGCCCGGTTCGGAAGAGGCTGGTTTGCCTCTCGGAGAGACGAGGAGGCAGACTGCGATTCCTGTTTGGAATGCCCGGTGCTCGCCCACCCTGAGCTGGCGCTGGTGCCAAGGCGCTCGTGTCAGGAAAAGCAGATAATCGTCCGTGCGCTGACGGGTAGGTGATGAGTGTGTAGTGACAGGGAGAGCGCTGGGAACCCTGCCTTGGGAGGGATTCCAGCTCTGGAGAATGGGGAAAGGTCCGTAAACGTGCTGTAAATAAAGTGTTTATGATTACTGCCTGCAAGTTTAATCACAGCTTTTTCTGGAGGTTTGTGTCTGGAGATTATATACGTCTTCTGATGGTGTCATAATTGCTGTTGCTCCAGTAAACGGGAGCTGAAGCAGTGCGCTTGCTAAGAAAACTGGAAAGCAGGCTAGCATTGGGTTTGGTTCCTGTTACACAAACAGGGGTTTCCACCCTTCTGTAGCCACTTGGTTTATTTATTTATAGTTACATTTAATTTTTTTTTAATGCATTTATGCCTCCAGGACACAAGTACTGCTGGAAAATGAACAGGCCAAATTCAGAACTGATCAAGGGAGGGAAGCCCAGAGTGAATGCAGATGGAAACAGTCTCAGGTGCAAAAGCAGCCGCTCATGCGCGCTTTGCTGGCAAGGACAGGATCAGCAGCTGTTCATCCCTTCAGATGCACTATCTGCCTCAAATGAAAATGATTTTTTCTGTCTCAGAGCACAGTAAGTCCAGGAAGACCGAGAGCGCTGCTGAAGCTGTTACCACCAGCCCGTACTGTTGGGAGGGAAACGCCGTTCAGGGCGGTCAGAGGATTCAGAGAGGCACCAACAAATACTCTACAAAGATGATTTCTACTATGTTAAAGATAACTCCGTTAATATAGGTTTGTCTGGATAAATAAAGCGCTCTAATTTTCAGGTTTGCGTTATAAGTTGACAAGCTCTAATTATGTAAGTGCCGGTGTTATAAATAGCCGGTGCATCTGGCAAGCCTCGGCCACCGGCACAGCGCGTTACCCAGCACGCAGCAGCGAAAACCAGGACAGTTCTCCATCAGTCTTTTGGCTTCTCCCCTCGCGCTCCGCACGCTCACCAGCCCAGCTCGGTCATGGATGTCCCTGTCCCTGCGGAGCCCAGTGCCGGGGCTGGCGGTCCTTCCCGGGGACAGGGGCTCGCTCAGGGGCAGTGGCATCCCATGGTGCTCAAATTGGTACCCGATTCGTGCATCGGCTGGGCTGCGTGTGGGAGCCAACGAGAAGAAAGCTTTTGGTAAAATAGTAAATCTACTTAGAAAAAAAATAGTTTACTCCTTGTGAGAGCGAGTATTGAGATTCAGAGCACTTGGTTTGGAAAAATTTAAACTCAGTATTTAACTTCTCTAATGAGTTCCTGTGCAAGAGTTTGCCAGACCTGGCTGGCAAAACCTACCTGGCTTTATTTCACAGGTATTTGTTGTTGCACTTCTCTTCCTAGGGAGAACAGGGAGCTCGTTTCTGCCTCTCGCAGGGCTTGCGCAGAGCTGTTGCCTTTGCAGCGTCCACGTTTTGGTGTTAACCACGTCTGGTTTGCCGTGGATGGACTCGGCGCGGAAGCTGCTCTCCCGAGGGAACCGCGGCTGCCTGCTGCCCAGCCCGGAGTTCCTGAGCTGCCGACAAAGCGATGCTAACGCGTTGACTTTTTTTAGTATCTGTGGAAGGTCCTAGCCCAGTCTGAGGAAAGGGGGCGGGGGGGCAATAAACCAGATATTTTGTCCCAGTAGAGTTCACCTGACAATTTGTCTGCAGTGTTTTTGCCAGTAATGGAAAAAATAAAATCCCCATTTCTTCAGAGACGGCGTGCGTCGGGAGGGGCGCCAAGGCTGCAACTTGTCGCAGCTGAAGTTTTGGAGCTCTGAACAGGAACCAGCCCGAAATAGGGAATGGCCCGTCGGGGTGGCTGTGGTGTGCGAGGAGCTGGAGCATCGGGGCTGGCTTCATTTCCCACAGCAGTCCACACAGACACACATACCTGCTTTTTCTATCCTTGGTAATTTTGTTTTCTTTCTTAAAGGGAATTGGGGGGAAAGTTTTGGAATTTTTTTTTTTTTTTTTTTTTTTTTTTCCCTGACTTCTTGTTACTGCCAAGGTAAGGGGCATAAATTCCTTTTTGACCTTAAATGAGATGGCAGGTTGCTGTGGGCTGCCTCTTGTCTGTGAGCTTTCTCATACCAGTTACACCAGTTACAGGGTCGGGCATTTTTAATTGCTGTGCAGCTGATTTTAACTGGAGGCAGGTGAACAAGATGCTCAGTTAAAATGGAGGGGCCCAGCAAAGGCTGAGGGAGATTTTTCTCCATGTTTCTTGTTTCTTTGGTTTGTGACAGAGACCCAGAAAGTTTCATTTTTCAAAACTGATAGAAAACAGCAGCATTTCAAGGAAATCCCATCTGCTGGGCGAAGGTGGGTGCTGCGTCCAGCTCCGCTTGCTCCTCCCCAGCTGTGGCAGGGCAGAGCTCACTTCCAGTAGGAATTTTGCGCTGAGGCCTGCAGCATCAGTACACGTATGGGCTGGTGTTGCATCACAGACAGGTGCCCATGGAAAATGATGTCACGGGGGCTGTCCCGGCAGCGTGTCCAGCAAAGAACGTCCTCTTCTCCATGAGGTAATTATGAGCAGTTTGCATCCGTCCGCAGGGAAACAGAGCTGCTCTTTCACTGTGACCTGGATTTTCAAGTTGGACTTATAGCATATAAACTTAATTTTATTAACTTTATTAACTTTAACTTTAATTTTCTGATTAAATTAATTTGCAAATTCTGTCTGTTTGCCTTTTTCCCTTGACTTTGGCTCCTCTCTGACCAAAACCCTCATACCCCTGCTCGGTGGTGGGCACACTGAGATGCTGGGGAGATGCAGGACATCGAGGAGAGCGGAGCCAGCGCCGTGCTGGGAGGATCGTGGCGCGGCTGGGAACGTCAGTGGAGGTGTTTGCGTTCCCCGTAGAAGCGTAGGGAAACGCTGCATCAGACATGTGTCACCAAAATAATGAAAGTATTACGAACGCAGTCAGGTGTAAGTTACCTGCTTGGTGTGGTAGAGGCAGCTCCTCCCCCTGTGCAAGCGGCTGAATTCACCTCCCGGCACTCAAACGTGCTCGCTGCCAGCCGACAGAGCAGTCGAGCTCGGATTTATTACCCCGGCACCTGCAGTAAAAAATGACAGATGATGAAAATGTATTTAATTGTAATTCAGTGCCACATCTCTGTCTGCAGCTGTTGGCACGCGCTTTATTTTAAAGTCAATGTGCTTATCTGGAGAGGAGCCCGATCTCCCTCAGCAAATGGGCTGGGGGCAGCGGGCAGGGGCGAGCTGCTCCGCGGCGCAGCCGGGCTGGCGCAGATTGGCGTTGCGCTCACCTGCTCCACCGCCTCGTCCGCTGCGCTTCCCGGCAACTTCCCGCTCCGTAAGGAAACGCGCCCTCTCCCAGCCCGAATGAATAATTCCCTGGGTCAGGGCGAGCTGCCCGTGCCTGCCTCTGCCTCACGGTCACCCTGCGACTGGGGGCACGGGAGCAGCAACCGTTACCAAGCACAGGTGAATGTAATTAAGCAGCATGCGGCAGTAATTGGCTGCGGTTGTTGGGGGAGACGTCTCGGAGGCGACTGCGGTTTGCAGCAAGGTCAGGGAGACGGCGTTACTGCAGCAGGGGCACGGATGGGCCTTGTTCCCAAATGGCAGTTCCTCCCACGTTAACCTCTCCTGCTGCGCGGCCGCGGGAGCCGCGGCGTGTGCTGCGCGCGGAGCCGTGTACCTGCGCGTTCCCGTATGGCTGTGTGCTGGGGGTGCCCCAGGTGCTGCTGCCCAGCTGACCCCCATCCCAGTGCCCTCTCCCAGCTGCAGGCGGTGAGAGCTGACGAGGCTGCTGGGGAAACTGGGACCAGCCCAGCACCTGTCCGGGGCTGAGCTCATTTTGCTGGAGCGTCCCTGCGGTGCAGAGCCCGGTGGTCCTGTGTGCCCCTTGGACCCCCCTGTGGCTCCCTGGGTGCTGGTGAGTGCCT
Source organism: Tetrax tetrax (assembly GCA_009806455.1). Taxonomy (NCBI): domain Eukaryota; kingdom Metazoa; phylum Chordata; class Aves; order Otidiformes; family Otididae; genus Tetrax; species Tetrax tetrax. The sequence goes on from WHYT01014286.1 coordinate 75,182, forward strand.
CTACTCGGGCAGGCCTGGGGGCTGCCTCCGCTTGGGGCTGGTTTGGGACAAAAAATGGCAATTTGGAGGGTGGGCTGGGCTGTGTGTCAGCCGGCATTGGGGCTGTGGCTGCTGTAGGGTGCTGGTTCCTGTGGTGCCTGTCTTGGGCACACAGCACGTGGGGATTCATGCTGCGGTTCCTGGGAACAGGATCTGGCCAAAATGCTTTGCTTTTGGTAATGACTTCAGAAAATAAGTTGAAAACAAAAGCTAGTACAAAAACATTGATCTGGAAGAGAGGGTTTTTTAATTGCCCTTTCGCAGGGTGTCCTCAGGTCTGTGTACGGAACGGGGAGACGCTTTGGGGGGAGATATCACCTGGCAGGGCCATCTCACGCCAAAACTTGTACTTTTTGGGGAGGGATGTAGAGGTTCCCCCTGACTTTTGGTCAGAGGAGCAGGGCACACATGGGGCTGTGCTGGGTGAGCACCGCTCTCCGTTAACCCCAATAAAACCCAAATTCAACACTGGAGCAGTCGGCTGAAAAACGGGGGCTTTAAGAAGTCTTCAACGCTTGTGGGGTTACTGTTCCCACTTCTTCAGAGTCTGGGGGCTGCGGGGGGGCCCAGGCTGGGTGTGGGGCTGGGGACGTTTCAGAGTGGGTAGTGAAACGAAGTGGTTTTTAGTATTCATGAAAAATGCTTGTGACAGCCTTACCCCGAGTAATGAGAAGCCACCTGCAGTTCAGAGCAGTACTTGATAATGCCGTAATTAGATTGGAGATGCAAAAAAGCTCATTAAAATTAAGTAACATATTTGTCACTGTTTTAAGAGGCGCAGATTGCCTCAAACCATGCTGGTCTCTTGACCTTGAGTATTTTGGCGTAGTCCTCTCTGTCTCGAGCGCAACAATAACGTCGGAGCATCCCCTGGGTGGTTTCGGGAGCGGGGGCTCGGCACGAGGCTACAGGTGCTCGCCTTCCCCTGGTCGCGTCGTTTGGCACCAGCTCGTTTTCGCTCCCTTCGCCAAAGGGGGCCACGCTCCCGGCACCTGGACGCCGTGCAGGGGGACGCATCCGGGCCCGCGGTTTGCAGGCTGGGGCACGTTGGTGCAACGGGCGAATGCATCCCGGCTCCGTTCCGCTCCCCGCTGCCCCTGTGTCTTTATGGGCTTGCTGCCGCGTGGTCGGGATCCTGTCCCTCGTTGGGTGGGACGCCTTCCTGGCTTCCTGGGAGCAGATGCTGCCCGTTGCTGTCGAACGCGCAGAGAGCGGCCAGGGCTCCGAGCGGTGTGGGATGACTTGCAGCCATTCGGGCAGGCGGCAGTGGGTTTCCCTCGCCCCTCCTGCACCGCGTCCGAAGTCCGGCTGAGGGCTCCCAATGGAGCAGAGCCGGGACGAGCTGGTGCTGGAGATCCTGCGGTGCCAGAGCCCAGCCCCCCAGAAATCCCCGAGTGTGGTGGGGAGCGAGGTCAGGTGGCACTGAAAGGCACGAGCTGGTGGGAGAACCCCTCAATAGAGCGGCTTTGCCTCCTTGCGAGTGCCAACTGCGAACAGACTCTGGGTGCGAACGTGTGCAGTTCAGAGACGCGGGCTTGCGAAGACGTTTGTCTCCATCTCCTCAGTTTCTGATGAAATACAATAAAATGTGTTCTAAATCCCCCTCTTCCCTCCTGCCTGGAAAGGAACGTGCAGAGCCATGACAGCGTCTATTAACAAGACTGTAATTTTCCAAAATTAATTTTTAATGACTAATTTGTCTTGTTTTCAGCTGTTTCATACAACACCTATTGTTTAACTCCGTTTGTTTCTCCACAATGTCGCCACGAAGGAGACTGGCGTTGGTTCGGGATCTCTGGCTGCAGCATCTGTCGCGGGCTTTGCCCTCGCCTGGGGGGGGCTGCTCCCCAAAAGGGCTGCACCGGCCGAGGAAGTGGGGTTCTGGGGAAAGCAGAGGTCACCTTTACAGAAGGGATTTCCCTTTTTTCCAGCCCAAAGTGGAGCTGCTGCCAAAGAAACTGTTCCCTCGTGCAGGGTCCCCCCTCCCGCTGCCGCAGCCACGCGTGGCTCTTCCCTTCCAGAAGCGTCAGCCGGGGGCTTCTCCTGCAACAGCTTTTGTGCATGGAGAAGAGAATGAAAAACAAAAAGTGGGTTTTTCTTCCTCCCCCTCGCTCCTTGTGAGTAATTACACGTAGGTGTTGGGAGTGGGAGTGTTTACAGGTTCTCTGTATTTTAGGAGTGCGGGGATTTTCCCTTCGCAGCACCACAGGCTCTGCGGCTGCTTGGCTGGCAGCCCAAGTCGTTGTCTCAAGTTGGAGGGTTTTGGTCTGGTTTTTGTTTGCTTTCTTGTTTGGGAATTTGGGGAGAGGAGGGACGGGTGGGTGTCCCAGAGCTTCTGAGGAAAGAGCATCCCGATAGGATTGTTGCCTGTCCGTGTCTCTGTGGGAGAGGAGCTCCTAGCCTGACTTCTGGCACCGTACGGAGAAACTTCTTTTTTTTGTAAGACTTTGTGTTTTTCCCCCACTTTGGAATGATCCTCGAAGGGCTGAGAACTGGGTGCTGGCAGCTTGTGCTGCTCTGCAGCTGGGCGCACGCTTGGTTTTGCTTATTGCCGGTTGTGTCAGTGTTTTCTTTGTATTCCTGGCACTAAATGGGAATTTTTTCAGAGCGTGTTCTGACTGGTGATGAAAGGGCAGAAATTCATTATTAGAGCGAAAAAGCTGGTGCTAAGCTGGCGTTCCCCAGGTGGATGAGTGGGTATTGGGAACTTCTGAGGGGAAATTTCTTCTGGAAAGCCTTGCTGGTGGCAGACACCCGCGCACGCCCGGGTGTTTGGAAACGCCCGTGGCCGCCTGCGCCAGGGGGCTGCCCACCGCCCGGGCTCCGGCCAGCCCCTCTGGGAAGAGGCGGCTGTGCAGGGGTCCCCAAAACCAGTACGAGATGATGGACAGACAGTCCGGCAGCTTCTGCGGAAAAACAAAACTCCCAGAAAGCATCTGTCTGTGTGGTTGTACTGAGGGATGTGCTGGCGGAGGAAACCCTGGTAAACATCCTCAATTTGCTGCCTCCCGAAATGGAGCAGCTTTTAGAGTTTCCAGCCACAATTTGTATTCAAATGAAGGTCATTTGAAAGGTGTAGCACAGTAAACAGCCATTATTTCATTTTGATAGTGGTACTAAAATTATAGTGTTGGTTGAATTATTTTAGTATAGGACCATTACCATCTCCCTAAAACACTTAGAGGGGTTTTATATCAGTGCTGCAGTCCTGAAATTAGAGGAAAATTAAAAATCACACGGCTGTGGTAGGGAAGTAATTTTTTTGTGAGCATGCCTTCGTTTTATCGCGCATTCTCTTTCCCTCATTTCTCTGCCAAAAGAGAGCTGCACGTCTTCTGTTGGGGCTGCCGCTGACAGATCGCTGCCGCTGCCCCCCGTCCTCTCCCATCCGCTGCCGTGAGCCGATCGCGCTGGGCAGCCTCCGCATCCTTCGTGGTGCTCGTGGCTGGAGAGTAACGCGTCTGTCGTTGGCGACGCCTCAACGGCGATGCGCCCGGCCTGACGGTGAGCGCTGCCCAGATGCCGAGCGCTGTGCGTTGACGTTGACGCGTACACGTCACGTGGCAGTGGCCGCCGTGAGTGCAAACTGCAGTTGTGTACACCAAGTGTAAAATACGCGCACGGGACGGGCAGCCCTAGCGACGCGTTACACGCAGCAGTAAATTATCAGCTCTAGTGGAGGGGAAGCTGGAAGTCCCCATGGGCGGCCCTCCGAAAACGCCGGTGCCCAGGTGCAGCTGGAGGGGGCCATCACCCCTGCCGTGCCCGGCTCCTCCGCTGGGCCTGCCGCGGGGCGCGGGAGGCAGTCGGGCACAGCAGATCCGTCTCTCCCGACTTGGAAACAAATCCCCAAGAACAAGTTTCTGTGCGAGGGCTGGAGGGGACACGCCTGCTCCCGCATCCCCCTCAAAATGCAACTGCACCACAAACAAGCCCAGTGATGCCAGCCGGGTGAGCAGCGACCCATCTGGGACCTTTGGGGATGGAAGGGTGTCGAGATAATCTTGGTGACAAGCTGACGACACGAGAAAAATTGGTGCTTTCTGATGCGGGAGCTGACCTGTTCGGTTGGACTCCCACGGCACGCTGCCCTGCGCCAGTAGCTTGTTGTCACCCTTGAAGGGCACCTGGTGCCTCAGCACCCAAACAAGCTTTAAACGTGCCTGGCTGAACGGCGGAAAGACAGCAGCTTCCCACGAGTCAGGGCTTTCGTGAGCCATCTGTAAAATTTTGGTTGGTTTTTTTTCACTCCAGTAAAAGGAGCCGTGTTATCACCTGGTCAGTGCTCTTTGTCAGCCTGCGATATTTAAAAAATACTCATGTAGGGGAGTAGATACGCACTTAAACCCTCTCTGCATTTATTTGCTTTTAGGAATCCGTGTAGGAAAGGTTGGAGTTAATAAAATGACAGTGGTTCCCCCATGAGGGCCACAGGTGAGGGTGGCTGGACGGAGCACGGCAGTTACGGCCGCTGTTAGCGACGCAGCAAAGGGTTGATGCGCAACGGGCTGCACGTGAGCAGGGGCTCGGACGTGAATGAAATCTTAACGGTGAGATTCCTGGAGATTGTTACAGCTGCCTTCATTAACATTTTCACACTCGGCTGGCTAGCAAATGAGGAGAAGGGCTTTCTGTACCGCTGGATTTATGATGCTCCGGGTCTGCTCCGTACCTGGGTACGAGCTGGAGTTCTCCGCCCTCGCCCCGTGCTGTGCTCGTATTTAAGCAGAAGGGATTGGGTGCTTTTTATGGCAGGGGGAGAAAAAAACAGGTGTTCTGTGAGTATTTTAGTGAAAATCTTTATTGGCAATAAGCTGGTTCTCAATAAAACGAAGGAATACCTTGCAAATAAAACTCCCATTCCTTTATAATTCCTCCAAGAATTTAAGATGTGAAATTTCTCTTTTCTAGCTGCATCTTTGGCAAAGTTCAGGTTGGGTTTTGATCTGGTTTTGATGGGTTTTCTGGTGTGTTAGTGCTTAAACTCTGGGGTTTTTTAGTGGCATGAGGAGGGAAGGAGCGTAAACTCTTACACCTTGTCAGTTTTGCTGCTTTAACGATACCGAACCTGACACAAATTACGCCCCAGCCATGCAAGGTGTTGGCCGTCGCGTTGCAGGTCAAGGGCGTGCCTCCTGCCTCTTCCTGGCCTCGCCGTGCCCCAGCCTGCTCCTGCTCACGGTTTTGCTGCTGGAGCGTGACAATAACGCTTTCATGGTGAGGTCGTGGGGCCGTGACGCGCAGGGCGACGGGGGGTGGATGGACCCAGCATCGGGTGGAGGATGCTCTCGCAGAGCCGGTCCCCAGGGCGTTTAAAACGGAAGGGGAAGCAGGGAAGACCTGCAGCTGGGTTGGGATGCCCTTGGAGATGAGCATAGCAACCTGTTCCATATTTATTATGGGCAACAATTTGACTAAGGCAGAATTTAGATTAATAACATTCAGCCCGGAGAAGTAATTTCCTTTGAGAAAGCGATTTACATGCACTCTGCCAAAAAGAGCCGTCACCGCGCGCTCTCGTCGTGTCAGCTCCAATAATGAAGTTGGAAATAACACGGGAGGTTAATAGGTCCTACTTATCTCCTTAGCTCTGGAAAGGGAGATTTACAGCGCGAGCCTGGTTTGCATATTTCCCGTGGAAATGGCCAGGTTTTCCCAGCAGAGATTGATGAGACGTTGCAGTTACGGAGCGTCTGCTGTGCTGCCGCTCGCGGCCGAGGCTGCAAAGCTGCGTCCCGGGGGACGCGCTCGCGCCGGAGGGAGCCGCCTTGCCGTGGGTCACTGCCAGGGACTTCGTTAGACGCCCGTGCGCCTAACTGGGTGTTATTTTTAACTGGCTGCATCTCCTCCCAGCCTGGATGCTCATACGGATGCGGCTGCCACGCGTGGTTAAAAGCCGGGCTGACGCCTGGTGGGTTTGCCCGGAGCCGCGCGTGGCCTGCGAACGGGAAAGTCGTCTGGAGATGGGTGGGAGGAGGCGCTGGGTGGGGGACGCCTGCGTCGCCTCTCGGGCCGCTGCTGCGCGCGTCGGCGTGTGTTATCCTGCCGTGACCCCGGGACGGTGACCTGCTGGGCTGTGCTGCTGTGCTAGCCAGGACCCGCTCCCTTAATTAGGAATGGTAACGACCTTGTCATTGCTGGCGAGGACGCTGCTGCCTCGGCTCTCGCTGAGGCTGGAAAGTGCTGGAGCCGCCCCTGTAATTGCACCTTTTCTCTCCCTCCCCCTGCTCTTGCCGTGCTCGCGCGGGAGGGCGATGCGCGGGCGCCGGCGCCCTGTCACTTCGCATTACTCTTGTTAAACTCCCGAAGGGCTCGTGGCACGTTATGGGCTGCTGCGCGAGCCTGTTCCTCTCAAACAGCAAAGCTGTCTGTGAGCTCCAGGAGCGCAGAAAAGCTCTCAGTCTTCCTCTGCTTTCCCCCCGCCCTTAGCTCTTCAGAAAATGGCCTTCTGGCTGCCGCGCCCTCCCCGCAGATTCACGGTTGGTCCTCGGCAGCTCGGGCTCTTCCGTACCAGGAGTGAAACAAACTTTTAGAAGGAAAAAAAAAAAAAACAATTGTTCTCTCTCGGTGACTTGAGTCACATAGTGCATTGACGCCTGCTTAAAAGAATAACTCTGCAAGGGACAGAATTTTTAATCAATGTTCTGTCTAGCACAAACTGTGAAATATTCATCTAAGTTGGTTATTTCACATTCCCGAGGAAGCGCGAGAAGAATTAACTTTCTGAACAGCTTAAGGTACAATTCACTAATAACCTGAGCCATTTAATGAACGAAATATTTAACATAATCTGCGTACGTTAAGTGATGGGGTGCAGAGTATAACAAGCCTAACTCCGAGTCGGGCGGAACACGCAGGAATTCCTCGTGTGAACCCAGACGCCTTCCCCTTGCAGCGGCGCTGGGGCAGGGAGAGCGCTGACGTCGGAGGCGGTCGCGCAGGGCCGGGGGGATGGACCGCTCCCGTGGGGTGGTCTCGCCTGCCGGGGCAGCCCTGCCTGCATCCAAAACCTCTGGGTGGGCGAGGAGGAGGAACCCTGGTGCGTTTGACTTCCCAGGACGGCGTTCTGCTTCCGCGTGCTGCTTGTGTCTCTGCAAACAGCCCAGCCTTTCCTCGCCACCTCCTCTCACGGTGCGCGTCTCCGGGGTGGGGGCTGAGGAAACGGTGCTTTTCCTCCCCACCTCTGATTTTCTCCTGTTGACCAGGCAATGGAAGCAACGCTGTCTGAAGACAAGGGCGTGAGCAGGCGTGGCTGGAGGGGTTTTGGCTGGGCAGCACAGGTCAGGGCCAGCATCGCTTCTGCTGCTCTTCCTGCTCCTGAAAACTCCCAGTCCCACAAAACACAGGGTTTTTAATCAAACAGTATTTTAAGTGCACATGGGAAGCTGGAAGATCTCCACACGCTGGAGACTCCTCTTGGCAGCAGGATGCTCAGTGTGAAGCAGCCCGGGGAGTTCCTCTGTTCCGGAATCCTCCAGGAGAGCTCTGACCGCAGCTGGGTGCGAAGCACAAATTCCGTCCTCGGGACGGGGCTGCCGGGCTCCCCCTCGGGGCACGCGTGCTCCCGGCCCTCTCTGGCTGTCCAGGAGGCTCCGCTGGACGTGGGCTTTGTGGCGGAGCCGCCCTGAGCGATGCTGAGCGTGCACGTTGTGTGCCCAGCGCGGGCACCGCCTTAGCATGGTCACAAGGTAAATTGGGGCCAATTAAGGCTGTGAAAGCCCCAGGAGGGGAAAATAACAAGTAAAACTTGATGTTTTCCCCTGTAAAAACAGAGAGAGCTTTAACAGGCATTAGGTGACCGTGCAATTTGTTCTCAGCAGGTCGCTTCAGAAGGAGGTGGCTGCTAATTTACATGTGCCAGAAATTGCAGTTCATAATCAGAACAGGAGCAGGGCTGGATTCTCAATTATGCCCAATTAATATGGGGCTATCAGTTAGTTTTCCCTAACTAAAGAGCGCTTCAATTCATTAAACTCTTTTTCTTGTTCTCTGTAAGTGGCCACCCTCCGGAAGCCATGGAGTGAAATGAAGCGTCCCGGGGGGGTGTGGATGTGTATATATATATATATATATAAACACACATGCACACCCCCCATGGATCTAGGTGTCTGTCTTTCACGGGCGACGGCGAGGGTGGCCGCACGGTGACTGAGCCCTGGGCAGCGCGGGACGGACCCAAGGGCGATCGATACGGCACGCGGTGATCCGGGTTCGGCAGCGCCGCTGACTCTCCGAAGGCTCTGCAGTCTCTTACTGCGCGATCCCGCTCGTCGCAGCCCGGCTCTTCCCGCGCTGGCGCGCTGAGCAGGGTGTCTGTCGAGCTGCGTGCCCCGATGCTCTGGTCGCAGATTGCCGCGGGGGATGCCACGAGCACAGACCCTTGCGAGCTGCGTGGGTAACGCATCTTTCTCTCCCAGGCCGCTTTGCCTTGCTTTGTTTCCCCGCCTGCGCGCTCGGTTTCTATCACGTTGGTCCCGTGCCCAGTTTGCGGTTTGTTCAGGTCTCTCAGCCGGTTTTCCAGCCTGTCTGATCCTCACTTGTAAATGCCTTTTGTCGTTTTAAAATGCTCCCGTCTCGCTGCTCGCTTTCCAGGTCGCTGGTACATACTAAGCGATAAAGGCTGTCGGCTGAGGATGCGATGTGAAAGGAGTTGGGGAACCCCCATCTGACGGGGCTGCGGAGCTCCTGGATGCCAGACCTGACTCTCGAGAATTTACTTGCTTAAAGACAGAGAACAGAATAATTCTGAAACACACCCCTTTCTTCGTGACAGAAGGCTTTTCTTCTTCAGAAGGCGGATATTTTATACCTTGGATGAGCATTCGGGTCCCCTCCCGGCGGCGGGGTCTGGGCCGCCGTAGGGGCGGGAGGCTCGTGTTCGTCCCTGCCGCCGCTTTGCCTTGGCAGCGCGTTAAAGGCAGCGTTGCCCTAAACCCTCTGCTTTCGTAACGGGCAGGTTGGTTTGTGTTGAAAATGCTTTGCTGGATTTCTGGAGCCATTCATTACAGGATCAAGGCTTCAAATTGGAGCCAGTTAGGTCTGAGTTGCTTTTAAAAAGCTTTTTCCAGACACTGAGAGCTTGAAGGTGAGAATGCAGTGAAGTAAGCACCCAGCCCCACGCGCGGGGAGCCTCTGCGGGGTGGTCACGCCACGGCGTCGGGGACCACCTGGGGCCGGCGTCCCCTCGCTGGGGCTGCGTCCCCGGCAGGAGCTGGTGGCTGTATGGCGCTGTGTACGGAGGCACACCCTCCTCTTATTTTTAGTAAGAAAGGCATCAGCATCCCTTTTCCTCTCTGAATTCCCCCTGGGAACGGAGCTGGTAAATAGCTGTTGCACTAAAAATAATACTTGCAGCAGCCCCTGGCAGCCTCTGTGCCCATCGCAGGCTGAACGCGGCCCCGGAGGGCTGCAGCCCCCGCCCCGGGAGCGGATGGCTGGGTTCGTGACTATTAAAAAAAAAAAAAAAAAAAAAAAGGCAGAAACCAACCACTTAGACGTATAAAGACCATGAAACCGCCTGTAATGCTTAACCTTTGGAAAACGGCGTTGGTGCTAACAGCCACGTTCTCTCTTCTCGGTGAAAGAGGAGGCAGCCCCGCACAGCCTGCAGCGATTTTCCAGCCGCTGCTGGCAGCCGCAAGGTGACCGGGACTGCGCAGGCAGCGCGGCCGCGCGCGTCCCCCGCGCTCCCCTGGTAACACCGCCGTCATCCCCAGAGAAGTGCAGGAAATCCTGGGCAATTTGCTGCCCTGGCACCACTCAGACTCTTAAATGGCTTTTATCACACAAATAACCCCCGTTCTTCCTCGTCTTTTCTTCTGTGTCCTTTTGAAAACAGTGTTTTCTTGAAAGTGAGGAATGAGTGAAACCTCAGAAGTCTGAAGATGACTTGCAAAGAATCAGTGGTTCCCTGGCGCTGCTCTGGCGTTCGCTGTCCGGATCAGCGCGTCGAGTCGCTCTGGGCTGGCGGGTGGGTTTCCCGCGGGCGATGGCAGGACCTGCGCGGAGCTCGGATCTGCTGCCACGTCCTGGATTAGTGGTCATGGCCCGGTGCATACCTGGAGCAGAAATATTTCCACTTCCATGCCCCACACCAAAGGGAGGACGGTTTGGTTGCAGCCACTCGTAGCCAGCTGCACAGGAGCCGATCCCGGCCGTTGGTCAGCGTTCAGCAGCAGCTTCTGGAAACGCGACCTGCGCTCTGCGAAGCATCCAGCGGTGTGCTGAGGGGGATCTGGGGAAAACCACACACCTAAACAAAAAGCAACCACAGACCCCACTGAAACAAACCAGTAGCACCAGGCAGGAATTGGAAATTGCAGCTGGGTTCCAGTACCCATTTTTCATGGGTTTGGGTTTTTTCTTTCTAAACGTCAAGTCACAGTTAAAAGGAGGAGGAAGAACTTAATGAGCCATGAACGCTTAAAATGAGGAAAGAGAGCCTGGCATTTAGATTTACAACACAAATGGCTTGGTCTGAACTGAGCCTGGGAATAAAACTCTGCATTCTAAGCTGGTTTGGTTTTTTTCCTTCTGATGCTGTGGCTGTGTCAGGGCGGGGAGGGCCAGGGACCCCTGCACACCTCTGCTCTGGCCCTGTCCGTAGCTGCTCCGTCCTGCCAGGGGGAGGGAGACGTATTTCTTAACGGGATCGTTTGTGATGTTTTAGGTAATAATACCAACAATTTTGAAAGGTCTTATTTATCCCGTCGACACCCTAGGTTTTGTGTGAGGTGTGTTCGGATTACCTGGGCGGATGTTTGGAGAAGAGAACAAATCCCTGCTGGTATTTGACTGTGCTGGCACAGCTGTGCGATGAAGGGAAATAGCAGCAGAAGACCTTAACCTCCATTGCATTGCCTCTGGGAAGATTTGTGAGGGATAGTTGGGTCCTAGAAATAGAATTTTGGAGCCTCGTCACCGCAGTTAATGGGAATGTTTCCGGGTCTGAGCGTCGGGGTGACCCAGAGAGGCTTTAATGGAGGAACAGGCACCGCGTTTCGCCTCTCTGGAGGCTGCGAGGCAGGGAGCTCTGCATTTCTGCTAATAGCTCCCTGGCCCGCGAGCAACGAGCAATTAATTATTTAAATATTTGAATAATTCTTTTTTTTCTGCCTCTACTTGTTTACCCCTATGTTTGATATTGGTCCTTCTTCCATTTATACATTTTTATTTTAATGGAGCAGGACAAGATACAGAAGGAATAAAACCATTAAATAATCATTTAAGGTAAAGCAGCTCCTTCATTTAGCTAAAACTTCAGGAGGAGAGACATCCTTGCACTTGGAGGGCAGGAGGGAGATAGATGAGGCATGAAGGCAGCAGCATCCAGGACTCCATTTTACGCTAATTAAGATCTGGGGGACTGAGTTCACCTCAGGACAGCGCCGCGTTAGCCGAGGCAGTAAAATGTACCGGGTACCGCTGTTGCCAGAGTTCCCGCTTCATGGCTCTCGCTCTGGCCAGCATCGTCACTTGAACACGGCTTTTATCATGATTTAATGTATATCTTTTAAGAAGGATTTTAATTCCCTGTTTGAAATAAGAAAACGCCATAAATCAGAGGCAGAATCTTTTAACATTTACAGTTTTAAATGAATTCCTGTTGAGAGTCTCTTAAGCCAGATTTATATCTGATTCTGCATTGAACTGTGTCGTTATGTGGGACTGGAAAACTCTTACAAAATTAGGCATAATGCAAAAACATGCTGAAAAGACAGTTCTGCAGGAATGTGGAACATTATTATGTTAGAGAATATTGGAGTGAAGAATATGCAGAAAGGGACAATTACCGTGGATATTTTCCTTTTAATGAACCTTGCACAATTCTTTGGTGGAAGGGTTTGCTGCTGTCTCCTTGCAGAAAAAGCAAATTGAGAAAGCGTTGATATTTTCACCTCATCTGGCATTTCGGCGTAGCTGCCGCTGTGAAGAGCGGGACTTTGTGGGAAGGAGGACGAGCGGGGCCGGAGGGTGATGCTCGTGGCCAGGGCAGAGGCAGCTGCTACCTGGGGCTGCAAGCAAAGGGCACCGGGGTTTGAGGGACCACACGCGCAGGCTCGTTAGCGAGGCCATCGTGTTCCCAGCCAGACAATCATGGCAGCGGATTGCCAGTTAACAAAACCCGACGTTTTCCCCCAAAATGTGTTCCTAAGACCAGCAGTGCAGATTGTTGCAGCTTAAAATCCACCAGCGTCCTTCAGCCCCCTCGTTTGCTGGGGCTGGAGGTGTTGGACTTGGCCAGCGTTGACTGGAGGTGGGGAGCTGCTGCGGGACAGCGTGTCTGCCGCTCGCGGCACGTGCTGGGGGTGGCTCTGTGGATCTCGGGTGTCTGCCGTGGGGTTGCTCCCTTGATGGGGGTTCAGCTTTAGGCACTTCCTCACCTGCGACAAGCTTCTGCTTCCCCTCACAAAATGGAAATCGAGCAGGTTTGAACCCTTCCAATTTGGGCAGAAAATGAAAAGTTAAACTTAGTGCATTTGCTGATGGTGTGGTACGTACACCTGAATAAAGTAGGGAAAAAAGATTAATAACGCAGATACTGCCTGAAGTCCTGCTTCAGCCACCGTTCTTCCAGCTGCAGTTAACTTGGGGTTTTACTGGCACAAGCCAAAAGAGCTAAATATTCTCAATTTGGCGTCCTTAGCTGAAGAAGACAATGAAGATACGAGGCACTGTCTGGAAGATGTTTAATAACGTAGCCCACATGCCTTCTGGGGAAGAGAAGGACGGTGTGTACGGCGGTGCGTTGCACAGAGACCCCTGTGTTTCTCCCTCCTGCGTGCTGGCTTGGCTGGGCTCGGTGAGGCAGCCGGGATAAATGGGAAGCGATTCAGTGGCAAAATCACTGGGGGCCTTTGCGCTCCCAAATCTGCATTTTTGCTAAATTTAAGAATGCCCTTTGGTTTTTGCCCTCAGCAAGGCTCAGCGCTGCGTTGCCCGCGGAGGCAGGTTAGCAGAGGGTGGCGGGTCTGTCCCGCCGTGATGCACGGCTGGGGTCTGCCGGTCGGTGGCGGGGAGCTGCAGGAAATGCGGTGTTCCTCTCCGTGTCTGTGGGAGCCGAGAGCAGGGCGGCGTCTCCCCGTGGTGCGCGCCTGCTCCGCAGCACCGGGACACTCTCCAGCGTCTTCAAACCGTGTGGCTGTTCGAGTTGCGTAACACAACGGAGGTTTGACCTGTCATGGGGTAATTGATGCTGTGTGGATACACGTATCTTATGGAATTTTCTTTCTTTTATCCCACTGCGTATGTGACTCTTTCGGGCTGCAGAAGAGCAGCCCTGTTTGTGAAAAGCTAACGGCGACAGCAAGACGACAGTTCACGTGTTTGTTTAAATCACAGGGTTTAGTCCAAGGTCAATTAGAAGAAAGTATAATAATAATAAAATAATCATGTAACGATCTGTGGGTATTTTCCAGTAACTAAAGACTGGGCATTATTTAATATCGCTCAGTTTTACTGACTGCCCCTCAGTTTGGGACTTACATTGGAGACGTGATCATTCCTAATCCCGTTAGGCGCTGCCTGGTTCAAGGTCTGGCTTTGCTAATACCTGCGACTAACGGTACTTCTGAGCCGCGCGGTTCAGGACAGCCGTTGCTAAGCGCGGTTGTGCAGAATTATGGTCTTGCTATTGCAAAGACCCACAGCGTATTTAAGTTTACTGTTTTCCGTGTGAATTGCTGAGCAGATCTCGTTTAACCGCAGTGTTTGTTAACCACCGCTTATTCGCTTGATTAGGTTTTTTTCTTTTCACGTGTTTTAGAGAAAATTATTTCTCATCTTAATCCAATTTCTTCTTACCAGGTTTAGCCTTGAAAATAAAGCATTTAAGTTGTCCGCTTGCTGCTCTGAGGAAGTTGAAGGGTGACAGGGGCTCGGTGCTGGGAGCTCTGGTCGTACTGACCTGGAAGAAATGGCTGGGTTTAACTGAGCTGAGCCTTGCGAATCCGTACAGCCCGACTGGCGCTTTCCTTCGAGTGATAACCAACCTCCAGCAACTTCTCTGAAAAGTAGAGCAGAGTGGGCTGAAGTCTTATGTGTGCTGGAAAAAGATCTATGAATGTGGTCTAAACGGGACAGTGTAAAATACTCGTTAATTATTAACTGCCAGCCGGGAGCATCTGAATTCACTGGGATGCTGTGGGGCACCTTTGGCTGCATGGATCAAGTTCTCCGTTTCCCTGAAACCTCCCTGGAAGTGTTGAGGCATGGGTGTGAAACCTGCTGTGACTCGGGTTTGGATGATGTTGGCTCCACGTTTTTTTTTACCTTGTGCACTCCTGTCATTCTCCGTAAGTTTTCTTTAGGAATGTGCCCAAGCCTGTTTGAAGCTGTTTTTCTGTTGTGCTGAGGCTGTCGTTGGTTTCACTCTTCTACTCCGTTACCTTTAGGAATTAAACCAAGCTGCTCAGGTGCCAAACCTCGAGGGGCACCCTTTCGGCAGCACCCTGGGTGCGTGCTGCCCCGGCACTGCTGCAGAACACCTTCCCAGGCAGGTGACAGATCTGCTGTCAGAGCTTGGGATTCCGAAATGTCATCCTATAATGTCTAATTAAGATTGCAGTTTGAAGACATCATGTACTTTAATTGAAAACTGTAAGAGTAATCTATTCCATTTTTTTCTGTTAAATTAATAGTGTGGACCTTTAGCAGATGGTTAGTGAGATGCTGTTATTAATGAAAACATCCCACCGCCTGCAGTCCTGCCGCTTGCCACCGTGCACGACGCGGAGAAACAAGACGCACATCTCCCAGCCACATACACTTTCCACTCCGCGGGTTCGTTCTCCCGTGGTGCCAATTAGCGGTCCCGGGGCTGCCGTTGTGCCTCTTTTCCAAGATTTAAGCTCTGCAGAGGTGTTTCAGCCGGCGAGGCTGGGTGAAGCAGCTGTCAGCAGCCAGCAAGCTGCGGGTCATCTTCTGCTCCCTGGTGAAGTAAGGGAAAGCAGGAAACGCTTTGGGCCCTCAAAGCTGGGGGTTTTCATCCGTTGGGGTAACAGACCGAGGGGTCTGGCTTAACCTGTGTAACGCTATTTTCAGCGGTACAAATCTGTGCCCCTGCTGCGTGCAAGCACCGCGTTGGTAGGGCTGAGCTCTCCATCCCCACATCCTCGTGGGTGAGCGTCACTGGGTCGTGTTTGGTGCTCCCAGGTTTTGGTAACGAACCTTTTGTTCCCCCCTCAGGCTTCCTCTGCCCTCTCCTATTGCTTTGCCTCTTCCCTGGGGGAAAAGCGGCAGCAGCGGAGACTGGGAAAAGCTGGAATATTTATCCCTCTCTCCTACACAGAGGCTCTAAAACGGCTTCTGCAAAATAAATCTCCTTTAAGACCCTTCCGGAGCAGGGTTTGGCTGTTGCTCTAGGCATAAAAAAAAGCCTTTATTCCCCAGGCCGCTGGCTGGGACCCCCGGCGGTGACGGCCTGGGGAGCGCCGCGTCCCTGCGACTTGCGGCTTTCCTGCCTACGGGAAAATTGGCATTTAAACCCCAGCCCTTTGCGGGAGGAGCTGTGGTGGGGGCACGGGCGAAGCAGAGCACCCTCACGCAGGTGCTGTCAGGCGGCTGATGGAGAGGGGCACCCTGCGGCGAGAGCGTCGCTCCGGGATGAGGATGCTCGGAGAGAGCAGCATCAGGGATGCAGGGATCCGCGTTTCCCATTACTGCCTCGCCTTTGCGCGGCAGGGAATTCGTGTCAGTGCGAAGGAGATGACGTTTGAGTCCCGACGAGGCAGGGACCTCGTTACAAAGCGGATCTTTCTTCCTCCCCCGCTGAGGGCGCTGAGGAAACGGGGAGCGATGCCGTTTTTTCACACGGGACAGGCGTAGTGGAGGATTCGCATGGCAGCCCCCCGGCACCGCCTCCCCCTCCCGGGGCAGGGAGCCCCTGGCGTGGTGGGGACTGTAAATGATTGCATTAGCTAGCTGCAGATATTGATAATAAACCCCAGCTTCCATCTAATTAGATAGAATGTTAGTTGGTGTGCCCTTAGTCAATTAGAAAAATACATTTTAAATGAAGTTTTAATTTATTTTTGTCTTTAATTCCATCGCGATGGAAGAGGCAGTGTAATAACTGGAAAGCTTGCTTCCAGGCACCCTGCGTCAGACAGCAAGCGCGGTGACACCGCGCCACCCCGCTTCTCCCTCTTCGCTTCTGGGGACAGCCAGCGCCAGTCCCGCCAGCGTGCGGCTGTGGGGCTGGGTGGGTTTTTGGAAGAAAACTCATGGCACGCTTTGGCAAACCAAGGCCATGCAGGCTCCTCTGGGTCACCCTGGCACAGCGCAGCGCGGGGGAGCCTCTGTCCCGGCTGCGGCCGGCTCTCATCGCTCGCGCCGGCTGTTGGTGAAACTGCCGTAGTGACCGGGTTTGTTCCCCTTCTCGGCCTCAGAGGGCACGGACTGGGATTATTGCTTAGAGAGCTGCAGCTGGGTAACACTTCAAGGCCAAAAAAAGCCCTGCCCGCAAAGGATGTGAACCATTTTGGGGCAGAAGCTGTGGACGGGCGCGTGCAGCCCGGCGCAGCCTGGCTGGCGTTCCTCTGCCGGCTGCTCAGAACCTTTGCTTTTCTCTTGCTTCTCACTTCCCCCAGCTCCCCGAGCGACGCCCCTTTCCATGCCGGGTTGCTGTTTTAGGGCAAACAACCGGACAGTGAAATGATACTGCAATTTCTGTTCCAGTGGTGCCAAACACCCGCCCGGTGCGGCTTTCGGAGCGGTTTGTACTTGCCATATTCATATTGATGGCTGGAAAATGGAAACGGCCTGGTCCCAGCTGAGAAGATGCTACATAATCAACATGAATTTGTGTTTTCTTTTCAGAGTGGAAGGACTGTAAGGAAGCTGTGGGCTGGAATTTGTCTTTACAGCAGCGAGGACGTGGAGATTTCCTAAGAGAATAAATGTGCTTGCGTAAGAGATCACAGCTTTATTAGCTCTGTGGTATAAATCCAGAGATGTGTACAAACTCTCCTGCTTTCCCTTAAAACATGCATCTATTTCAGACTTATTCATTTGGGTGCATACAATTCATACAAAGTAATAATTAGAAATTCAGGCTTTTTTTAAAAAAAAAACCCTAACTTTTTATTACTTTGAGACAAGATAGGTGGCCTAAGCTACCTGGCACTGGGAATCCTGTTTGGATTTAATTTCTCTTTTGCGAGGTCAGTGGGAATCGCCGATGCCCTGCAGCGACGCAGAGATGACCTGCGGGGAGGCTGAGCCAGGAGAGCGCTGCCGCTCGAATCTGTGGCTTGAGGCAGCCCAGGGTACCGTCCCTGGGACAGCGACCGTCCTGTCAGCTCGTGCTAGGGAGTGCCTGCACCCGGGGTTTTGGGTGGGAAGCCGTCCGGGGTCGCTGCCTGCCAGCTCTGTCACGGGACGCCTCTGCGCCCGCAGCGCTGCGGTCTGCGGCGGCGGCAGGCTGGAGCACAGCTCTGTCAGCGCGTGAAGCCAAGCTGATGCGAGCGGCAGCTCACCATTGTGCGCGCTGTGCTCCGGCGACGCGCTGGCAGGGACACGGCCGGCTCCCCGCACCTTCGCCGTGGGGTGGGATGCTCCGTCAGCGTGGGCGGGAGGTACAGCTTCGGCCATGACCTAAGCGTGTATGTCCCATGCAGCAGCCTTTCCCTGCACCTCCTCCGGGCTTTGTCTGGTTTCAGAGATCGCCTTCTGCCAGGCAGGGGTGTTCATTGCGAAATTCAGAGCTTTTGGTAACTTTTTCTTGCCATTTCACGGCAAGTCCTTCAGCTCAGGGCAGGACAGAGTCCGCAGCTTTCCAGTGCGTGTGATGGGCAACGGGCCCCTCTGCTGCCGCTGGCGTGTTTGGATCCCTGCCTGTCGGTCCCTTCCCCGCTCAGGCGATGTCCGCTGCCATTCCCGCTTGGCGGGAGCTGCTGTGCAGCACACGACGAGCGCTCTGCAGCGAGCGGCTCCCGCTGCTCCTTGCCCCACGCTGCCGGGCCGCAGCGCTGCCACTCGTCCTCTTTGCGGCCGCTGGACGCGGGCGGCGAGACCGGGACAGTGTCTTTGCAGCGCTGAGGGCAGGGCTCGGTCCTGCGGGCTCTGGTTTGGGTGGGAGAGCCGGACGAGCGCATCGGAAGCAAATCTGGGTCTGCGCAACTTGCAGTGCTTCGCCCTGTCTCAGCAACGCCCGTGCGGTTTGCTCGCTGACGTTTCCAGAGCCGGGCTTAGAGGGGACGTGGGGCCCGGCGGGACGTCCCGGCCGGGGGCTGCTGGGCTCGGTGCGCGGTACCCGGCCCGCGGATGCTCGTGGGCGGCCATGGGGTCCTCCCGGTGCCGCGTGTCCCGACCCGTGCCTCGGGGGCTCGCTGGCAGCGAGGAGCCGGGCGTGCGCGGCGAGCCTGCGTGTCCCATTATTTCCTTTGCTCGCTTTGTAATTAAGCAGCGGAGCTGGGACAGAGCTGGGGTTTCAAAGCCTGGCTCTGTCTCGTCTGACCTTGCTGGTGCCACGCTGCCTTTTGTTTGTAATCTCTGGCGAGAGGCAGCCCAGAAAGGGCTTGATAGGAGACAGAGCAAACAATAGCCGCTCTCCAAAGATACGATGAATGGGAGGTAATTGAATTTTTTGGTGAAGACATTGATTTGACCCTGTAAGGCACACAGAGCGAATCATTAGGGGAATTAACGCACATTAAAATGCAGGGGTTTTTATCAGAGGGCTATTATTGTTTTGTTTTTAATTATTTAATGACTTTGTGTCTTCTAGTGATAAATCTATTTCTTCCTTTTTTCAAAAGGAAAAACGATGTTGGTGTTGTGAAGGGGTGCATGCTCCGAGCAGCTGATGAGCACGGGCTCTTCGTTAGCGGCCGTGCTGTGCCCCGGAGCGCAGGCAGGCGCACGCTTTCAAACCGCGTCTCTTGCGAAGAGTTGATGAAACCTCGGTGTTAGTCTGAGCACTTTCTTCTGGGCCTTTCAGATTTATTTTTTTCCAATCTGTGTATAGCAAAAACTCTGTAGGAATTAAGTTATTGCAAGGAGCTGTGTGGGACGGGGTGTTTGGGAGGAGAACTTCCCACCCTGGGTCGCTCGGAGTGGGTTGTGACAGTGGGGTTTTGCAGTGCCGACCGCTCTCAGCTGCAGCTCCTATGCGCTGCCTGGGGCTCCAGGACTTCCCAAAAACCTCACCCTTGTATTTTACATCTCACTGGTGGTGCTTTCCTCACTGTGCTGATGGATTTGGGAAAAAAAAATCGCTTTTTTATGACTTGAGCTGCTTGGGTTTGCCCTTAGCTTGGTTTGGGTTTGCTTGGAGGAGCTGCTTGGCTGCGGGTTTGTGTGTGTGCCGCCTGTTTGTGTGTGTGCCGCCTGTGTCGCCTCTTCCCCAAAAAGCATCTCCTTTCCCTCCTGCGCCTCCGGCTTTGGAGCAGCCGGTGCCACGCGTGCGGTGACACCCGCTGCTGAGTGCTGCCAGCCCGGGGCCTGCGGTGTGCCAGGACTTTCCTGGGCGGTGGACACAAGGTTGTATGGTTACAGAGCACAGAACGTGTGAAGAATGAGGTTTAAGGGGGTTTGTGGTGGGCAGCAGAGAAGCTTTCCCCACCGCATCCTCCCTGCCCGGGTCCTGTGCGTCCCAGCCCTGGGAGCAGCTTTCTCCGTCCGGGCCGCTGTCGCTGGCTGCGGGCACCACGCTACTGAGCTCCTCTGTGCACCACTGCGCGCAGCTCTGCTACGCGTTTCTGTTAGGAACGAGCGTTTTGCTGCGCAGCAGTTCCGGGCTGGCCCGCTCGCCCAGGACGGGCCGTTTGCCGGGACCTCTCCTTTCCCCTGGCTCCGTGTGTGCGCGAGCGTTCGCGGCGAGCGTCACGGTCTCGTCTGTTTCTCGCAGTTCTGCTCCAGTTTGAGGTAGCAGACGAGAGACTGTTCTCGCAGCGCCGCGGTGCTTGTGTAGCGACGGAAGCTGGCACACAGGTGTCAAACTGTGAAGGGATTTCTGCTGGCTCCTCCTTGCGCGGCGTGCCGCTGCGTGGCTGGGGTGGCATCTCCTGCCGCGGTGCCCATGTGAACCGGATCCAGGAGCCAACAGCGCAACGGTTTGCGATGCTGAGCACGCTGCCCGCTCCTCGCTGGTGATGCCAAGATGTCCTGGTGAAGGATGCGGTGCTCAGGGTGACGGGGTTGCAGGCAGGCACAGGCAGGGCGAGCAGACGATGCGGTAGCATTTTTGGGGGTTTTCCTCCCATTTGCATGCCAGTCCTTGTAATCCCGAGCACGGGGCACGGAAGGCAGCACGGAGGATTTGCTGTCTCTTTGCTGTACGTGTTAATTTATAGCGCTGCCGTGAGCTAGATTTTCCTTGTTATCCAAGGTATTTCCTCTGGAGGAGGGAAATCAGGCTGTAATGTATCGTTAAGCAGAAAGCCTGGGGGAACTCCTATCCTGGCTGATGCGGATCCTTCTTTTATCCTGTTAGAGGAATTGAATTAAACGTTTTGAGTTGTCTGAAGATCCACCTTGGAGCCTGGCTGGAGCGGTGGTTTCTGTACCACCGTGGCAGAGGCAGGAGCTCCCCGGGCATCTCGGCAACGCGCCCGCGTGTTTCGGTGGGACCCCACGGGGCCACCCACGTACCTGCCACCTCGATCTGCAGCTTATTCTTTGGTCTGCCCAAATTTACTGAGCAGGCCCAGGCTGGCAGTGTGGAAACGATGTTCTGCCTCCAAACGGGAGCGTCTTGTTGCTGCAGCTCCTCCTGTCAGGAGTGGTTTTGGGATGAAGGTTTTGAGCGTGCAGGGTACGGGCCAACGGGAAGGAATAAAGTGAGCAAGCCTTGGGTAAAGCTGACGTTCGTTTACCTGGAGTGCTTTGGTTTTCTGTGCTACAGCAGCATGGTTAGTCAGCCACGACACTTACCAGTTGCTTTCTTCTCCTTGCGGCAAGTTGATTTTTGGTAGGACTAGGCAAAATCCCGTGCTAATGCGCAACCTCCCAAACCTGCCAATTTCTGCAGGATTTTAAGGGTGAATGAGCCGGATCTGTCTCTGTGCTGGCGGGATTTGTTTCTGTAAACCCCTGCTCATGCAGAGCTTCTGCCAGGAGTGTCCGGGGACCGGGATGTTGGAGAGGATGCAGAGAGCTCCCTCTCTGGCAGCCCCCGGTGCCAGTTTCGCGCTGTCTCCAGAGCTCTCCTCGCTGCAAGGGGTGAGGTGATGCAGGTTTGTCATGTAGTGAGTCGAGGACAACTCAAAAGAGATCTTGTTTCATATTTTTTGAAGAATTTTAGTTGCAGAGTATTTTTTTCCCTCTCTCTATATACACACACTCACACATGAAAGCAGTGGTTGGCTCTGCAGCTCGCACCCAGCGCCAAAGCCGTGCGTTAACACTGCATCGGTGGCTCTCGAGGGGAGCGGTGGGCGATGCCGCTTCGGCGCCCGGTGGCCTCCTGGGGCCAGGCCTTTTTGGCTCGCAGCGTCCACGTTTTAGCACTTGCATCTGATTCAGCTGCGGCTGCTGCAGAAGTGCAAGGTTTGGGGTGTTCTCTGG
This sequence comes from Tetrax tetrax, assembly GCA_009806455.1. Taxonomy (NCBI): domain Eukaryota; kingdom Metazoa; phylum Chordata; class Aves; order Otidiformes; family Otididae; genus Tetrax; species Tetrax tetrax. Next base: position 96,728 of record WHYT01014286.1, read on the forward strand.
GAAGGCTGCAAGGAAGATGGTGTGTCAGCCAGCGGTGTCCCGGGGGAGGGCTGCGCTGGGTTATTGTGGTGCTGAATTTTATGCAGCAATTAGCCAGGAATTAAAAAGAGATGTTTTCGGAGCGTCGTGCCCCTGCTCCTCCTCCTGGCTCGTGTAGAAGCATGAGTGGCATGCTCCCATCGTCTGCTGCTGCGGTGATGGTTTAAAAATGCAGAGCCGGACTCGGGAAGCGAGGGTTGCGGCGGTGGATTCTGGGAGAATTTATTTGCAGTGTAAACATGTTGGTTAGGAGTCATTAATATGACATTCACACAACTCTAATAAAGTACATAACACGGAGATCTGGCACTGCTGAAATACCCAGGGGACATTAAGTATGAGTCTTAAAACCAAGAGTATTGGAAACAAGATATTTTTACGTCTCGTTTGGGAGTAATATAATTGCATTTTGTGGCTCTAGCAGATGCTTGGGCCAGCTGGTTGGAGAGCATTGTGGATTTTTTTAACTTTGGTACTATGCAGCTACAACCTAGAACTATCTTTTAAAGAAAAGAGAAGGAAAAAAATCATCTCCTGGTCAGAAGCCCCATTGCTGGTGTGCGCGGTACCCTCACGGTGGCACAGTCTGCAGATGCGTCTGTTGGAGCGGCTCTGGAGATTAAACCGCACGTGCTTTTGGGTCTAATTTGAGGCAACTGAACGTTCAAGGCAGCTTCATTGACCTTTCTGCATAACTTTTGCTATTGTGGGTCTCTCTGAGAAGGGAGACTCTGGGCTCAACTGAGGAGCAATTTTTTGGAAGAGAACTATCAAAAACCGATGTATTTCTGAGTATATCTTAATGGGTGGGGGAAAAAAAACCTTGTTTGCTGCAGGCCCAGGGGTCTTTGGCCATCTCTAGGTGTTGGGACACTGCAGGTGTGGTGGCAGCAGCCATTGTGGTTAGGGATGGTCCCTGGTCCTGCGTCTCCTCCAGCATGGATCGTCCCGATCTCTTCCAGGGCTGCCGAGGATGCTCAGCCTGTCCGCGGTGTGGCCACCCACAACCGCTCCGTGTTTGTACCAAAGAAATTGATGGGCGGCCACCCCACCTTCGTCAGGCGCATGTACGAGCACCGTCGTGAATTATCTTGCTGGCGCCAATAATTTCCTGCGAACAAATCGGTTCTGATCTGGAAGTAATCGCCCGTATCATTCCTGCAAGTGGGAGCGATGACTTATGTTGATGTCACCCGCTGGCTTTTTATGGCAACGATTAATAATTCAGTAATTCTCTCTGCAGTGATGCTGTTCTATTTATAAATATTTAATTTAGCTTCCTGTGTCCATGCTGTCGCTGCCCTCCCCTTTGCCTCCTGACGTAACACCAGGCTCTCGGCAGTGCTGCAGTCACCAAAGTTACCAGCAAATTCTCTGTGCTGGAAAACATTAATGCCTTTCCTGATTTGCATCTCTTTGTTACGCTATTTAAGTCTGGCTTTGGTGGAGTGAGCGCAGTTAAAACGTGGTTTAAGCTGCAGACCTGACCCGGGCTGGTGGCTCCTTGTCTCTCTTGTAAAACTTCTCTGTTTTAAAACTTTTCCAGTTTCCAGAACAGCCATGCAAATAACTTTTTTTTCTTTCTGCGTTTCTCTTTCAGGAAATTGCAGCTTATTTAATAACGTTTGAAAAGCATGAAGAATGGCTAACAACTTCCCCTAAAACAAGGTAACGTTGCTCGTGCTTCAGCCTGCGCAGGCGCACGTTGACTCCTTCTCGCTGATGACTTGACTCGCTAATCAATGCCGCGGCCACCCAGTGAAAACTCCCAGCCATGCCTGATGGCTGGTGACACCACGCTCGCATTAATTGACTTAATGAGCATTTTATTGAATGAAATCAGATTGATTAAAAATGGAGCAGCTGCAATCTTGACAGGTTAAAGTTTTAACCCGATTGTTCAGGGTTTAATTGTCTCCCTCCAGACGAATGGATCTGAACGCCTTTGAGCGAGGTTGCAGACGATTTATCCTGACAGAGCTCCCTGCAGCCTCCACCTTTAAATAAATAAAAAAGCGCAGAGCCCTCCCCTGCGCTCTGCCTGTTTAACATGCGGGCACAGGGATTGTTTGCGTTTTGGTGTTTTTCTTGCTGGGGTTAAGTGTTTGATGGCGAGGAGATCCCAAAAAGCCGCATTAACAGACATGTTTGCAGTTTATTATTCAGTAAATGTCATGTCTTCTTCACGCTGCCATAAATGTTTAACTCCTCTGCTCCCCTGGGAACCGGTACGTGAAGTTTCGCTGCGGATGTTTTCCTGCTGTTTCAGCTGTGTTCAGGCTCGCAAAGTTTCCGTACGTCTCGCTAACACAAAAAACAACTTTGCTTTCTAATGTTGTGGGCTTTCTTCTTTTTTTCCTTTTTCCTAACCCAACTCTTTCCTGTTGAAAAGGGCAGATCTGGTGGAGGGAGCCTGCTAGGACCGAGGTGGGAGAAAAGCCTTTTTTAGCATCCGGCATCCTGTCACCACGCGCTGCAGCGACGCTGCGACAGGCGTCCTGAGCAGCTCGTTGCTGGGTTTGGCGTCGCCTCCCTCTGCCGTTAGCAGCGGCAGACGTTGCAGGGAGACAGGAGACCAGTGTTGACCCTAACGAATATTGCAGATTAATTCCCTGGGTGTTTCAGAGCTCCCAGATGAGGAGAGGACGGAGGTGGAGGAGGGCGGTGAGGACCTGCTTTCTGTGAAATACAGGGAAACACGAGCTCTCCAATTTTAGTGGGGCTTGGTTGTTTGTTTTTTTCTTCCCAGTCGCTTCTGTAGTTTTTGTGGCATCTTTAAGTAATGCATCTGCTTCTCCTGTTAAAACGTGTCTGCAGTACCTGGGACGGGGGGGTTGGAAACCCGACGGCTTTCTCAAACGGCGCTCTCGGACTCGGGGCTGCTGCGGCGGCTGAGGGGCCCTGAGATGGACCCTTCCTGCTGACGGCAGCCGAGTCTCGCCCTCGGGAGCGTGTAAGCACTTTGTTTCGCTCCCTTCTCGGCTGCAGGACAGCAGGTAGTAGGATAACATTGGAGAAGGCTTTTTTCTGACCTGGTAATCCAAGTCTCAGAAGTAATGCAAAACAGTTTCTTGCTGACCCTGTGCTAGATAAGCTATTGAGTGGTCAGGAAGCGTGAACTAGCGTGGGTATGCATGGCGTCATCACAGATACGAGATTATAATGCTTTTGTAGCAGTGCCTTGTGACTTTGAGTTTAGTTTGCTAAAGGCAATGCATGAAAATAATTTTCTGATGAATATTAGAGTACCTTCCTCCTGCGTGCTTACACTTGAAAGAAATAACGTCCCAGGAGGAGGAAAGTTGTGATGACTGTTCAATGACCTTCTTAAATTGTTGAGTTAGTTTTCTTTCTTTTTTTTGATATCAAAATTAATTGGAAGAGTTAAATGCTGAGTTCATACAATCAGGCTTCCCAGTATTACAGAATTAATGACATCGATCCGGCGCTGAACTGGAACACTCCCTGTTCTTTGTTTGCTGCTGTGGGTGCCATTAACTTCGTTGCGGAAAATTAATAGAAATGAATTGCACCACTGCCACTTACAGAATTATTAATGAGATTATGTATAGTGTGATTTGAGGAGTCGCTGCTAGACGGGTCGCTGTGGACTCGGGGAGCGGTTGACGACGCGCAGCGGGAGCTGGGGGTTGTTGGAGCTGTTGGTGGACGTTGGCGATGGGCTTTCATTGCAGCCCAGTTCAGCGTCCTGCAGAGGAGCCAGTGGAGTTTTAAAACTTCTCGGGTTCTTGAGCTGATGCAGAAGGGTGGCAGGAGAGGAAGAGTTCCTTTTGAGCCGTGCCTGCCATTTCTGAATATCTTCATCTCGTTCTCATGACGAAGTTCCCATGTTTACGATGCGGCACTGGTCAGATGCTGCTTTGGTCATGGTGGGGGAGGAACCCTCTTGTGATACCGCTGTGGTGGCATTAGAGGAGCTCTGAGAAAGCTTTTAAAGGTCTCAAAAATTGCTGTTTTCAAATGAAACTTCTTGTTGAATGACTCTAGTTGATAAAATATGCTGATATAAATATACTGGAATATTATTACAACAGTCTTTTGAGCGCTGCAGTTTATCAACATTAATTAACAAGCACACCTTGCAAGGCATCGACCTTGATGTTTCCTTGAGATGGTGTTTGGTTACTTGATAGTGAGCCAGATAATCCGCAACGGGTGTTCCAGTCGGCAGGCTGAACTGGGGAGGCTTTCTGCTCAAGCAGCAAGGCTGGAGTGTCTGACATTTCCAACTTTAAATGCAAATCATGATGACAAAAAAAATCACTTGACATTTGTATATCAAGTAGAACTTAATTGTTATTTACATTGGAATTTCAATGACAAAGCCAACTGTCTCAGTCCAAAACCGTTCTGCTGGATGAAGATACTTACCTTGTCTGTTTCCAAGTGCCTTCTCTAATTATAATTTTTAGAGTATTTTGAAAATGCACATGAGCCATCCAGCGTAGCTTCACCGGTGTTTCACAAGTGAGGCTCGGACAACTGAAAAGTCTTGACCGTGCCCAGAAGCTGCAAGGTCAGTTTTCCAGCTGGGAATGCAATTCGGATGCGTTTATGCACAACACCCAAACCCACTGAGATGCCGAGCCCTGACAAAACGGTTTAGTGTAGGACTGGGTGTTCGGTTATTGAGGATGAGGCCGCATTTCTCCTTTCAACGGCTGGTTATCGCTTCCCCGATCCTCGTGTGCCAGCAGCTCCCTGCCCCTTGCTGCACTGCGGTTACGTTTCTGCCGCCCGTACAGCAGAACCAGAGGTTTTGGGGCGGGCACGCAGCAGGTGCCGAGCTTTTGTTTTATTCGTCACAAAGCCCAGAAGATAAATGTTTCTCGGGAAATGTTTCGGGAAGCTGATGCCGTGATAAGCCACCACTGGTACCAACACGCGAAGCGGCGGGGGAGACTCCCAGAGGCAGGTTTTTCAGCCCGGGAAGAGCCCAAGTGCTGTTTTTAGGCAGAGACTTGGCAGTGATTAATATTTCTGCAACTAAAGAAAGTTGGGCGGCAGCCTGCTCCTGCAAATCAATAGCGATTTGCATACGCCGTCAGCATCCATTTGGGGGAATTCGGTCTTCCTGCCGCTACCTGCTGGGTTATTTTTAGCATTGTAATTCCCCTCTCCTGGCTTCAAGAAAACCAGCGTCGCTTTTGGTGTAACAGGCCGGGCCGGTGGGCTGGGGGGCATTTCCCACGGATAAATCCCCACCTAATAAATCAGAGCTGGGGCTTGGTTCAGATCAGCGGCAACGACAACAAGCAGCTGAGCTCTGTTTGCTCGTCCCGCCCGTCCGAGCTCTTCCATCAGAGGGACGATGCTTGGCAGCCCCCGCCGGGAGCCAAGGGGAAGCGGGATCGGCGCGAGCCCTAGGGATGTGCCAAGGTAGCGAGAAGCAGGAACATGAGTAACCCTGCTCGCCTTCGTCACAGGCGTCGCGTCTCGGAACGGGCTGCTCTACCGCTTATTCCCCCCGACTTCTGCTGATGCTGGTCACTAAGCCAGGGGACGCGGATTACATTGGACTGGTTAGAAATCACTTTTCCTGATGGAAAATGCACTCCCAGCAATTGCTGTTTTCCTCTGTTACTTTTTAGCGATTTTTGCTGGCCCCGGAGTTTTGAGATCTCCTGAGTAACTCAATTTGTTATGTTAACCGTGGGCTCGTGCCTGCGCTGGGGCGGAGGGCACCGGTCCGCAATGAGATTTAGAGGGAGCGTGGCAGGGAGACCTGACACAAGTACTGCTTCAGCAGACCCGCCCGGGGGGTGTCACGGCGAGAAAAACGCGCGTCTCCCGGGAGAGCATCACTGTGTGCGGTGAGCCCCGCTCCGCGCCGGGGCCAGCCCGGCCCTCCCTGCTCCCTGCATCGGCCTGGTCCCCTCACAGAGGGGTTGCTGGGGAGGACCGACCCCGCTCCGCAGAGAGAGGCAGGATGAGTCCTGCCCCCGGCGCTTCGCCTCTCCCACGGAGCATGCCCCGTTCCTTACCTGTCTGGCGGTCCAGCCTAACAAACACATTTCTTTATCAGGGGCTTCTTAAAGAAAAGCTAGGATCTTGCCGTATATTAATAAAGTACGAAATAATTAATAGTAAAATTAATTGAATTATTCAATTTTCAGGTTAAAAATAGGGTAATAAATATTCATAACTTATTTTATTAAGGGAATTTCCATTTCCTGTGTCATTAAAGTGAGATTAAGGCTGGGTTCACATGAAGATTGAAAACAATTGTGCTTTGGAATCAGTTTGCTGTGTGAGGTCATTGCCCCGCCAGGCGGCTCTCGGATGCGTGGGAGCCGTCCCGCTGTACGGGGTGCGTGCCGCTGCCGGGCGGTCGTGGCGCCTGCGAAGTGAGCTGGGTGCTCTGCGTGGAGGAGAAGCTGGTGTGAGCTGCAGGTTGTGAAAAGGTGACTGCCCAGAGCTTGTGATCGATGGCAGAAGGTCTGTCCGTCTCCCCTTCTGCTTGTCGCAAATAAAAATGCTCCTGAAAGCCTGTTTAGACTTTGAAGACATGTTTTAAAGGTCTCCGCTTTCTCGCGTAGCTCTGCCCTCCACGGTGCCCTGTACCATCAGCCCCACCCGTGTGCGGTGCTGACACTTTGCGTTTCCTGCTGCTGTTGCTGGAAGCTCTGTTTACGCGTTTGGGCCGCGTACGACCTATTTTCCCTCCGTCAAAGGCAGCGTGTGTGCTGTCAGCTCTTTCTGGCTTGGGACGCTGCTTGATATAATGCCTGCTAAATGTGGCACATCCCTCTTTACACTTTAAAGATTTCATGACTCTCAACGCTTTCTTCTTGCTGCTCTCAGTATTTCCTACTCGTTTTTCTTTTCCTCTTCCCCCTGAAGAGGACAGGCAGCACAGGGATGGTTTTAAGTGGTGTTGATTCATATAGATTTTTAGCCGCTGTGGTCCAGGGGTGTTGAGATGCCAATAATTAATTCCTTTAACAGCATGTCCCGTTTGTTTTAACGTGACCTAACAGCAGAATCTCTGGGAACGTCAGGATGTCCTGGCCCAAGTCAGTTGACGGTCTTCAAGGGTTTCATGCAAGCCCTTCCCATGACTGATCCGGCCTGGGCAGCGGGTGGTAGCTGGTGCTCCTGGAGAGCTGCCTTCCCTTCGTATTTAATCAGCGCTCAGGAGGGCTGCGGCACTGTGGAAGGCAGTACCGGCCAGCTTGGACACATGTCCGTTACGGATGGGATTCACCTGGCACGGGTGCTGAAGGCTGGCTCCTCCAGCCTGCTGATCTCTCTGCAGCCACCGCGTGTGGTCAGCCGGCCCCGACTTTGCCACGCATCGGCTGGGTGCGGTTCCAAACACGCTGGCTCCGTAGCTGGTCCATGCACGCGGACATCTCCTCCTGCCCCTGCTCCCAGGCTTTGCAGGGGTAACAGTGCTGGGGTGTGAAGGCTCCCGCGCGTCTTCACATGGAGTCAGGGAGAGTCCTGCAGTGTCGCCCCTCGCAGAGGCAGAGAACCCTAGAAAACATGGAGTCAGAAAAAAAACAATTTTCTGATAATAAAATGATTAAATTATTCAGCAAACTACTGTCTGCCGTCAGAGAGGCTTGGTAGGCTTTTCCTGATGATAGGTATGGAAAATACATAACATTCGTTTTTGGACAAAACTGACGTTCAGAATTTGGGCAGGCTCTGACGATTTCTAGCTCAAGCGTTACGGGGGTGGGAGGATGCTCAGGGTTTCAGAGGCCGCTCGGTACGAGCGAGTCTCCCCGTGCCGACCGTGCAGTCTGGGATTAACGGGCTGCGAGCTGAAGAAGAGAGGAGCTGGGGGACATTCTGGGCTGGGACTCTTGATGGCCAGAACCAGACCCGCCAGACCGTCGGTATTTTCATGCGTATTTTGCTTCCAGCCAAAGGGTGCGAGGAGGATGGAGGGTTTCACCGCTGCTGCGGGACAGCTTTGGAGACGCCCTTTCCTGCGTAGCGTGCAAGGGCTGCAGAAGGGCTAGGAGAGCTGGAGTTTGTTCACTCTGGTTTAAATAGCAGCAAAATTAAAATCTTTGTCGCAGTTTAAAGGCTTTGCAACTTAATTTGTATTCTGGTATGGTAATCAAGAAGCATCTTTTGTCCAGGAGGTGAGATATGCAAAAATAACCTTTAAGTTGCTCATAATTAACCTTTAATGATATTCTCTCATTTTTTCCAATACATTCTCTGCCTCAAAAACAGCGTACAGAATGAGTGCCTGGCACTGCTTGTTGCATCTTAATGGCCTGCAAATACCAGCTGATTAAAAATAAACTATTTATTGGGATCATTTATTGACAGAGGTTTTTCCCTCCAGGAAATCTGGCACTGCAGTCGGAGTGCTGGGCTGGAGCCGGGCACCACGGCTCTCTCCGCACTGCCGTCCTTGGCCAGCGGAGATCGGGACGCCCAGGGTCCCGTGGAAAGGGTGCGTTGTGTCTGGAGGGTGGACGCTTTGCTTTCCAGACACGGACAGTGCAGCATTTATGGCAAATATGGCTTGATTTAAATTGCACATCGGTGCGTTAGCAGGCAGGTGCTAGAAATCTGGAGCTGGGAGGGGGATTTTTGCGCCCCGTGTGCGTGAGCCATGCATGACAGAGGACCTGCTGTTCCAATTGGGAGAATCCAAATTGATTTGTGTAACAAACTGCCTGGCGGAAGATAGGAGCTGACTCACAGGCTGGTTTTTGGGGTTTTTTTTTTTTTGTGCTGAGTAACAGTGTGTGTAGGTGATGAGCATGCTTTTATCTTGCTGTGGCATAAGGAACAGCTTGCTGCCTGGTAGCTGGCGTGCTGGGCTGGGGCACATGCCGTTGGTGTGCACGCTGCTAGGCTCGAAGTGTCCTTTGATTTCTCTGAAGGGGTTGTGGTCTCCCTGGATATTTACAGAAATGGGAAATTACTCCTTGTTTTCCCTCCAAAAAGGTTGTGTCCTTGTGCCAAGAGTTTCAACTTTCATTTCTAGTGTACCTAAAATCCAAAGGCTTCTTTTCTCCCGGTGCGAGGTGCGAACTTCAGCCTCCGGTTGTGGTTTTCTTATTCTTCCCCTTCCTTCCAAGCTTTCTGAGCAGCGTCCTTCTGCAGTCGCTGGGAGCTCGTGCAGTTGAGGGGTGGTTGTCACCACTGGTGAACGCCGCTGCCCAGTTTAACCGTTCCTCTAACAGGCAGCACCCGAGGAGCCCGTCTGCGCGCACCGCGATGCTCTGGCGAGGGTGCTGCCTGCAGCCACCTGCTCTCGTTTCAACTCAAAACTTGCTGCTCTCTCTCCAGTTTGTCTTCCCGACCCCTTGCTCGCTGCTCCGCAAGCTGCTGTAAATTCCCGAGGCTGAGAATTCGGATTTGGTTTCTTGCAGTTCACCATCTGTTTTCTAAGGCATCGACTTCAAAGCCCCCCAGTCCTTGCTGGGGCTCTGCAACGTCAGCCTTGTCCCACAGCGAGGTGTGACCGTCCTCCTCGTGCCGTCGCCGTCGGGTATGGAGGGACGTCTCTTTCCATTTCACTGCGGCAGCTTCTCTGGGCTTTGCCCCCAGTCTGCTGTGCCTGCGGCATTCCATGCTCCATTTCCACGTGGCTTTATGCTGGTTTTCCAGGATCTGTACATCCCTGTGCTTGCATTTAGAGGAAAATCTTGTGGGAGGCTCCTTGTGCGTGATGTGGCCACAGGCAGCACAGCCCCGGCTCCCTGAGCCCGGTTACCGGCTGGACCCTGCCGCGAGGACACGGCGCTGTTTCACCTGCCCGCGGATCCGCGCACGGCAGCGAGAGGTGCTGGAGACGGGCAGGAACCTGCTCAGTGCCAGCGTGGAGGAGCTGGGGGGTGAGCAATGAATAGGAAGGCTGAGAGCACAGATACAGGGGCTAAGATTTTTTTTTTTTTTTCTTCCTAGTCCTGGGAAATACAGATTTACAAAAATCTGGCAAAGATTCTCCTGGAGTTGCACTTGGTTGGCATTCTTGCTACACGTACTGTAACAATACTTTTAATATAATTAAATTTTAAATTCCGTGTAGAATCTGGTGGGTAGGCAGATGTACCGGTATGTTAAACTTTATGTCACTTAAAAGTGGTTTTCAAGTACATCAGAGGGAGACTATCCAGCTGTAAAATTATCTGCTTTATGGCTCTGCGTCACAGCTTCAGTCTTTTGTTTTAATTAAAAACATACCTTAAATCTCACATCCTCAGATAACTTCTACCGTGCCTTTGTTTCCTGTAATTTACAGACAGAATGTAACCCACCCCGGTCCTTCTGCCGGTTTTTGGTAAGAGGTTTGTTAGTCAGGATAAGCCCTTGCCCGTTTTCCTTGGAGCGCTGGATTTCCCCCTGTCCCGCCGCGCGTGCCGGTGTCTGGTGCTGCTGGCCGTGCTCTCGGGGGCAGTAACCCGTCCCCTGGGCTGGGCCGCTCCGGCTGCGAGCGGAGAGAAGGGTCCTGCCCGCGGTCGCCGGAGCTGCCGTTTCCCGCGCGCAGGAGCGTTTCGTGCCTGCTGTACCCACCGTTGTTTTTCTGCGTTAACAGACAGCGCAGCCCTGCAAAGCGCTCCTGGGCTGGCGTGTGCGGGGCGAAGGGGTGTTTCCAGTACGACGAGCAGTAGAAGGGGTTTGGGAGCTGCTTGGCAGCCCGCGGGCAGGCTGGGCGTGTGGTGGCACCTGTGTTGGACGGGCGCAGGCACGCAGCCCCCCCAGCTTTGCCCGTTGGCGCGGGGAGCAGCCCCCAGGCACCGGCGCGCGCACGGCTGAAATGGGCTTTGCGTGAATTTGCCCTCCAATAAACCTCAACTGCTTGGCCCGCAGCGGCCATGCCTGGCGTGGGATGGAGATCTCTGCTCCGCAAACGGAGCCTGCTGGGTCGTGAACGCTGCCGTTTCTGGAGTTACATAAACGGCCTGGTCCCGAGCGTCCCACGTGATGATTCGCCAAGTTTTGTGGCGTGATTTACGTTTGGCTCTAGGATTGTTGTTTTCTATTGATTCTGAGGGAAATAAGGCAGTAGTAAACGCCCATCACCAGCCTCCCACTGGAACGAGAGAGCTGGAAGCTTCCCAGAGAGAACTCCCGCTGTCTCCTTGGCACTGACTCCCAAGCCGCTGGCCCAGCCGGTCTCACAGCAAGAATCGCCTCGCGCTGCTCCTCTGTTTGGCCGCGCTGTGCCTGGAGCTGCCGTGGCTGCCTCGCCCGCCCCGTGCGCGTGGGGTTAGGCGCTTGGTTCGACCCGGCCGTGCTGAAGAGATCTCCTGAGGTCGTCTTCGATGGGCAGCTGTCGGAGCTGATCGCTCCCCACCTTCCCCTGCCCTACGTCTGTCGTGGTGTGAAATTAAAACCTTTTCTCCCATGGTTCAGGAATTATTTTCAATTCTGATAAATGAAGTTTTGCTTAAGGATGACTCCAGTTACCTGGAAGGGACTGGTTTTTCCCATTTTCTCCAGTGTGCTTTTGTCCTGGAGCATCTTGTTTGCTAGCTGCTCGGATGCCTGGCGCTTCTACAAAATGAACAGTAGAATTATCAACTCTGGCAGAGCTGTCATGCCTTTTTGCGGCAGAACCAAAACGTGCCGGTGCGTACTGCCTGAATGGGTTTTTCCAGCCAAACGTAGCAGTGCCACGTGCAGCGTGAAGTTGCCGAACAGTGCGGCTGTATTTTAGACAATCGAGGGATGATGATTTCTTGAGGGCTGGTCCTACAGCAGCAGCATTGGCCCGTCCCAGGAGGGCCCAATGCGTGCACCGAGCTGCGTGCGGCAGCAGAGGTGTCTGGTGATCAAACTACAGAGCTGGCGGAGGAGATGAGCTCAGGATGGAGCCGGGGGCTGCTGACCGTGGCACCTGAACCTTGGAGCGCTGCAGGCTGCTAACCTCCACCGACGCACCGCACGTCGAGGCAGCCAGGAGGTGTTTAGGGGAGAGGTACCAGGGGGTCCCTCGGGAATCAGCGGGCACTGTCCGGCTCCTCTCCTGCTGCGCAGGCAGGATCCCTCCCTCTGCTTCATCGGTGCGTGTGTGAGTCCTGCCGCTGCCTCCGCGAGGGAGTTGTGCCCATAGTATTATTTCTGTATTTATTTTGTAAATGTCAATGACGAACTAAATTAAGATAAATAATGCTGTTCCCTCTCGCTGTTTAATTTACAAAATTTTAATGAGACTAATAACATCTGTACTTGTTCCGTCTTTCGGCTGGCTGGAAGATGGTTATCGGCTCTGACAGCTCTCTGCTCAGCTTGTCTTCAGTAACGTTTCAAAACGAAGGATTTTACAAATGTAGTGTTAAGCCATTCGGTTTTGTCTGGGCTTCGTCTTACACTGGAGGAGAAGCGGAGGGAGCGAGGCAGATGACAGAACACCCTGTTTAAGGTGGAATTGTTGTATTGTTTCAAGCCCTGATGTAAAATGCAAGCAGTGGGCAAATGCGCCGCTTTGAACTGCAGTGGTGGAATTGGGTGGAGGTGGGAGTGAAGCCTTGGCTACGACATCTCGTCCGCAGCCCTCTCTTCTTGTCTTCATGGAGATGCCATCCTGGGACGGGGAGCCCTGGTCTCCCCTGACTTCCCCTGGAAAAGCAGGGAGCCGGTGCCACCCTGCATGCAGGGCCCCCGCAGGTCAGCGATGCTCTCCCTCCTCTCCCTCCGTAGTCTGCAGGGTCGCTTTGGGGACCAATGCGGCGTGCGGAGCGTCCCTGTGCCGCCGCTCCGGTGCCCTCGGGAAGGTGACCATTCGCTTCCCGTCAGTTGAGCTTCTTGCGCAGCAAATGGGTCAGCAGGGGAGATGATCTTGCTGGGTAAGCAATTAGCTAAAATAAACTGCTCGAAGGACAAACTGTGCAGGGCTCTCGCTCTGTAACAAACGAACTGACTGACTTTCTTTGGTGTTTGTGGGATATTCCCCTCTATTTTACTTCACTCTCCCTGGCTAAAAGGTTCCCACGTTTTCTCCCGCCATCTCCGGGCGCTCCAAGGTGCCGTTAACACCAAAGGTGTTTTAAAGGCTTTGTCTGGCTCTTTTGAAATGACGGGATGTCACACGTGTGACCTGAGGCTCTAACACGGAGCTGCACCGCGCTGCTGGAGTGAGGATTACGGTTCTCCGGGCCCTTGGCTGTACCGGTGACTGGCGAAACGGCCCGGCTGAGTCGCCAGTGTTATTTACAGGAGGTAAATTAAATTAAAGCCCTGGTACGAATCTCCACTGTGTAACAGGATTTGTGAGCAGCTAAGAAAGGTTGAAACTGTTGGACCAGTTACCAGGAAAATATTTTGTGCCTAGGGGGACTCGGTTCACTGAACAGCGCATTGTGGCAGTCGCCAGCGCTAAGCTGAAACGCGGCCCAGAGTCAGGGTTTTCTGTGTCCTGCTTCTTATCCCTACATCGCAGTGTTCGGAGGGAAACTTCTCAAGCCAGCAGCGCTGACACCGTGGAGGAGAGAGAACCCGTTTGTTCCTCTTCCCGTCCGCTCAGGGTTTGGGAACATGGAACAGCTGTGTTCAGAACAAAAGCTGCCACTCTAAATGTTCCAAATTCAGTTATCCTAGGAACTTTTCCGGGGTCTGACAGGGGAGACGCCTCAGGAGGGCAGTGTCCCGCACAGTGTCCTTGGGCGCCAGGGGCACCCATGGAGTTTTGAGAGAGGCCTAGGATTTGTGGCTTTGGGGTTTTTGTGTTTGGGATTTGTTTTGAGGAAATGGTGTATTTCTTATTTCTGACTCGTCCCGAGCTCCCTGGAGGCTGCCTCGCCCTTCCTCAGCCATCGGCATTAGCGGGGATGCCACGGAGCTGTGCTAGCAGCCACGCGCAGCCTTTTCCCTTGCTGGGGCTTTCGCTGGTTTTGCGTTGCGGCCTTTCCACCTCGTTGCCCGATCTTGCCTGTGTTCCTGGGAAGCGACACGCGTACAAACAAGAAATGGAGATGCCGGGTGCCAGCTGCAGCTGCCGGGCGATGTGTGCTGCGGGCTGCGCCTCCCCGCTCAGTGGTGTTTATAGTCCCAGCCCGCGTCAGAAGAGCTAACCAGCTCTAAATTGTTCAGCAAACAAATTTTTTTGTGAACTGTGCCCTTTGATAACAGTGCCAGTGAACAGTGATTCATTGTTTTGCGCTCCGCTTTAAATGTAGGACAGTAAAGATGTGGAGGATTTCATAATCGCCTCTCCACTTGCTTGCCCTGCTTCCTTCTCTTCCTCCAGTTTTGCTCCCAGGCTTTTCTGCTCACTGCTCTATTTGTTTTCTTCTTCTTTTCAACCCCACCTCTCATCTCCTGTAGTCCTGAAATTGACAAAAAGTCACGTTTAAATCCTGCGGTGCTGCTGCGCAGATCCCGGATCTGGAGGGACCGTGCTATCGGATACAGCTGCCTTATTCAGTCCGCCCGCCTCTGCCGTGATCCCAGCTCTGGGTGGGATTCCGTAACCGGCGGCCTGCGAAGGTTGTGCGGCGCTGCGGGCTGGCGTGAGCGTGGTCGGGCTGCGGCTGCCTCGGGTGGGGACGGGAGTGACGGAGAACTCCGAGCGTGGGTGCTGGGGATGCGGGGGGCTGG
>WHYT01014286.1:111324-134350 GCA_009806455.1 Tetrax tetrax
TTTTAAGCACAGTAAGAACTGTTGGAATTGGAAGAACAAATCCCAATTTGCTATTCCCAATCTTGCTGTATTCTGTGTCACGTGACGTTAAAGAAACGGCGTTGTGACCTCTGCCTGCTCCTCCAGCCCTGCCGATGCGGGAAGCCGCCGCGAAGGGCAAGGAGCAAAGCAGGACGGAGCTGTCCTGGGTCACTGTTTGACGTGCCCCTCGTTTGCTTGAGCTTTGCGCGTGGCACACCGGAAAAACATACATTCTTTAAAACGCAGAGGGCCTGCCTTTCCCCGCAGCCCTCGGCAGCGCCCTGGGAAGCGGGTGCCAGAGCCGTGGGCTGTTTGTCCGGGACCCGGGAGGCGCGGGCTGTGGACCTGACCCCCGGCTGTGTTTCCAGCCTGCTCGTGGGACAGAGCAGGATTTTGTGGCTCACACTTTCCTTCCCTCGCCCTCACCGGGTTATTTTTTAATTACTTTTAAAATCGATTTTGTTGTTGTGGAGCAGAGATCCTCCGCACGCGTATGTGCCCGCGGCCGCAGCCTGGCCGGGTCCCGCAGGCTGGGGCACAACTGGCTGTGCTCTGCCCCTCCTCAGGTTTGTCTGGGGGTTTTGGGGTTTTTTAAATGTTTTTTTCTTCAGTCCTCATGTTTGCTTCTGGCAAGAAGAGTTTTGCAGAGAGCAACACTCTGGGAGAGATCAAGGCTGGAGCCCCTCTCTTTGGGGCGTTGGCTGTTCCCGCGGGAGCTCCTCGGGTCAGAGAAGCGGTTGTTGCTTTTGTTGTGCTGCTCTCGGTGCTGCTTCCCTGTTATGGTTCTGCTGAATGGCCTCTTGATGTTCAAACTAACAAGCAAACGGTGCAGTTCAGATGTTTTTTAATCTATTTTTAATGATTAATTCTGCTTCCTACTGTTTAGGAGCCACTAATGGCAATGCAGTCTTTTGACAACTTCCAAAGAAGTTTCATCTGAAGTAAAACAAAACAAAACAAAAACAAAACAAAAATCCAAAAACAAACCCCCCACGCAAAAATCCCCAAACCCAAACCACAAAAAATCCTCAGAACTTTCTGAACTATTACCAAGTTTGCTTGAAGCAGTTCAGTTTCTCTGCCTGCTCAGGCAAAAGTAGAACTGTCCCGTACGAAGTATTGCTCTTTTGTTATTGTTATTTTTGTTATCTGACACGTTAGCACTTTCCTGAGCTGTGCTCCGTCAGCGTTGAGTCTGTCTCCTGTCGCGTCGCGGCTGCATGGTTCTGCTCACACCACGAGCGGTTCAGCTCCGGACCGATCTCCCCGTGCGGCAGATTGCCCTCTGATAATACCGGAGTTGTTTCTCGGCCCCTGGAAAAGCCCCACTTTGTTAGCTCGGTGACTGGCTGGTAAATTGCAAAGTCACTTTCACAAGTTTTAGGTGCCGGTAAGAGATGTATGGGATGTTAACAGCGTTGTGGTTCTGTCAGAAGGGGGGAAATTAGAGCAGGTAATTAGCTCTGACCTCGGGATAGACAAGCGCTGGGCAAGAGACCGCGGCGGTGGTGGGTGGAAAGCCTGCGCCGTGGTGGAGGTGTGTTGGGTACCGTGCTGCATCTGGACATCGCTCCCTGTGAGCCCCGGGCACCGGCGTCGGGGTGCCCAGGGCGCGGCACTGACGCCGGCGTTGCGATGCGCAGGCTGCGGCTGGCCAGCCGTAGAGGATGGGGAGCCTTTCCTGCCTCCGCTGTCTCGGGAAGAAGCGTGCGGTGCTTCAGCGGTGTTTCAGCAAGGGCCCCTCTCATCTCCCCTGGGGCGTTAGAGCCCCATAAACAGGGCGGGCTGCGGGGCTGTCATCTCGGGCTTCCTTATTGCTTTTCTGCTGTGAGCACCAGCTTCTTCCCAAAAGTTTGCATGCATGTCGAAGGCAAAATTCAGTGGGAAAAGGGATGCTGACATTTTGGTGGGAGGTGGTTCCTCTTGCCAGGCGTTACCAGTGTTTGACTCTGGGCGCGCAGCGGGCTGGCTCCCGTCTCATTTCCCACATCTGTGTCGCGTCAGCGGTCGACACTGGGAGAAGCCGAAGGACGGGGACTGCGCAGGCGCCCGGACCACGTGTGGGTGCACGTTGGAGCGTTCAGCCGGAGCAGTTGTGCCGGTTGTGGCTGTTGGGATGGATGCTCAATGAGTATCTCGAACTTTTGGTCTCTGCTGTGTTTGGAACATAAATACATGAGCCTCTCATGTAACACATACAAGGCTCTGTTTTTTTTTTAAATGCTTTTTTATCAAACAGAAAAGGTCGTGCCTTCCTTAGCAGCATTTCTGGTGCCAGTGTGTAGGGAACAGTCGCTGCCTGACTCTTCTCTGTTGTCCTGGGCTCAGAAAATAACGGAGGAAAGGGCGAAACAGGAGGGTTTCATCACAGGAAATTGGGCAGATGTTCACCCTTCAGCGCCTGGAGTGCTGCACTCGGTTTGGAGGCGGCAAGTGCGGCGTTAGCGGGGGGTGACACAAGGTTTAAAGGGTGATTCACGCTAACTTAGATGGCCTCGAATTAGGGCATGGTAGAAAAAGGGTTTTATGTTATCAAAAGTTAGTTCAGGCTAAACTAATCTGAAAATATGTAATTTCATCTCAACTAAAAATCCTGTAATGTAATTAAATTCAGAAGCAGGACGAGCTGAGAGGGTATAAGAAAAGATAAGCATCAGAATAAGACAATAATTGAGTTTGTATTGTAAACACATTCCTATAGGAATTCGGGAATTTTTAGGCTGCGTCGTTAAGTCAAGAGTGCTTAACAGCTTTGGCGTACTTTGGAGAAGTTGTTGGCGACCGCTGTATTTGTTTGTGCTCTTTGTTTGCAAGATTTTCTGTATTTGGGTTTAATTCTCTCTTATCATCTAACAGGTTATTAATAAGTTTCAAGGCAAATAAGGCTTAAAATTATAAAACGTGTGTTTCTGTGTGAAGCTGCTTGTTTTGTGGATTTGTGTGAGCTTTTCATCTAATTTTCCTAATAATTGAATCTTTAATATATAAAATCAATAGATTAGTATCACTAAATACTCGATGTGTTCATTCTGAAAAGCGTCGTATTAAACATCGGAGCACACAAGTCTCTCTCGGGGCACGAGCCCTTTGCCCAGTTCTTGCAGCCAGCAGCCTGCGCGAGGAGCGCGTTGGCGAAGCAGTGGGTCAGGGTGTGTCGCGGCGTCCGTCCGTTGTGGCGGTCCCGAGCCCCGCGGGGAGGAGAGCTGTCGACAGCGACGAGCGCTGTAGCGAGTCACCATTGGAATAAAATGGCTGAGCGCTGTTTTGACCATTTTCAGCCCCAAAATGCTTCCCAGACGGTTTGAGGAGAACCGTGGTTGGCAGCCTGAGGTTCGTTTTCCTGGTGCTGGCGTCTGTGTCTTTGCGCAGCGAGCGCTGGACAAGGGATGGAGAAAATCCATGTGGTCTTGCTCTTGGCTGGATGCAGAACCCGGACAGCGTGGGAAGGGAGATGCTTAGGAGGCTGCCTCGCGTGTCCTTGGAGGGATAATGGCTAATTCAACGCCGCTTTTGTGGTACTGCACGGTCTGCTCGGCACTGGTACCCCGCATTATGGCGCGCTTTTGTTTTTGCAAAGGTTTGCAGGAACAATGCAAAAATGTTTCCTTTCCATTTGCTAGAAGTACTTTACCCTTAATTCTGAAAAATTACTTTGCAGATCTTCATATTTCACAGACCATAACTAGATTACCACCTTTTACTGGAATACTTTGTGTTAATGAAGACCGATTGGGATTACATAATAGATTTCCTCTAAAGAAGGCATTATGTGGTTATTTTTTACTGTCTGGCATTCTAGTTAATTGCCTTGTCATCATTCATTGATGGGACTAAATTGATATAAATAAATAGATTATATTCCTGAAGTTAACTTGCAGGAGAGGAGGGGCTTAAACCAGGTTGCTGCGGGGCGTTTGAGCACATACCTCAAGTGCAGCGTGCGGTCAGCGACCGTCGAAGGGAGCTCCCGTGCCCAACGTCACCGTTGGACTCCGTCAGTGTCACCGCTTGTAAATCCGCTTGGAAGATGGATGTGGCCGGGCTGCGCTGTCCCAGGGAGGAGAGGGAGCGCTTGCTTTTCCCGGACAAGGCCAGAGAAGCTTGCGTTGCGCCATCTTCTGAAAACCATCCTGGGCTGTTGGCTCCGCGCGGTCTGAACTTCAGCCCTGTGAGTGGCTGGCGGTCCCAGCTGAGGTCGGAATGCAGCCCGCCCCATCAGCCCAGCTTATCTGCCAGCATGAGCGCCTCCGGTTTCCAGGTTAATCCAGATTTATGTGAATAATTACTATTAATCGGCAATCAACTGAGTCCGAGGGTAAATTGACTTTTTTTTAAATTAGGTTGCAATATTGCATAAAATACTTTTTCCTGGAGAGAGGCCGATGAGCAGCGTGGTGTCTCCCCTCCCAGCCGTCCCCGCAGTGCCCTGCACATCTTCTGCCATGCCTTGCTTTGCTGGTGGGGACAAACTCCTGCTTTTACGTCTTGACGCCGCTCCCGGGCTGGAGCTTACGTGCTGTGCACCCCTGCTCCGGAGAGGCATCCCCGCTGGCTTGGTCTAGCGGATGGAGCCGCGTCGTCACTGCCATGGAGGGGACACCTCAGTGGCTTCCTCCTCCGCGCCGTAGAGGTCTGCCATCGCTGTTCTGCCAGCCGTTTTGCTGGCTGTGGTGTTGGAAGTTCATCGACTGTCGAACTGCAATTCTGTTTTGAAGTGGTTCTCAATTAAAATTTATAATTAATGGGCTACTATTCAATTTTCAAATATTTACGGATTTTTATAGTGTCTCAAGTCATGAGCCAAGCTCCATGCTGCTGGCAGAGGAAGAACCAGAAACCTTTTTCCTTCCTCTCGGCACTTTCCAAGCACGGCACAGAGCTCCTCTCCCCTCCCGTCCCCTCCGAGGCTTTCCCAGTCCCTCACAGGCCTCGTGCAGCTCCCGCCTGTCCGAGTCCCGGGACACGGGCACGGATGGCAGCCTGGCAGCTCCGTGAGAACACGGTGTTTTGTACCAAACTGAGGTATGGCCGCGCTTGGGTGGGGAAAACCTTCCTGGCCTTGAGCTGAGGCTTGCAGTGAGCAGGGAGGTTGAACTGGAAGTAAGTTAACTAAATAAACAGGGTTTTTTTTCCATTGCCTCTGTCCCCCCTAAGAACGTGGCAGCCTTTGCGGGCGCAGGTATTGCCACCACGCTGGGAGGTGACCTCGCCTTAAACCTGGCATCTGCCTTCGGCAGGGCCAGAACCAAAATAACGCCGGCAGAATGAGGCCACCTCAAAAGAAGTTTTTTAAAAGTTAATTGGGGCCCCAGGTCTGTGCCGTAATGACCCGTTTCCATGGAGAGAGCAATCGATATGGCGGGGAGGCCGCTGGCGCGCGGCGGGCTGGGAGCCCTCAGGTGCAGCGAACGCGCGGATCGAATGGGGGCTCTCACGGTGCACGAGCAGATCCTGGGGTGATTGATCTGAAAACAGCTTAAAGCATTCATGAGTTGTAAGAACTAATTCCCAATAAATCAAACAGCATCCCCATGGGAGTAAGGAAGAGAAATAAATGAGGGCTAAAGAAATTGATAAAGATCCTTGAGCAATAAAGAGACGAACACTCGTTCTCTTAAAATTATATTTAAATGAACAAAGTTGATTTAACTGTCCTTTTTCATGCCTTGTACTAAGATTTAGGTCTATAACATGTCATTATATCAAGAAATAATTTGCCAAAAGACTTTTTAGCATTTCATGTGCATTCCACTTAATGACAATTTTAATGTTCCAGCTTTGGTCCTGCACCGCTATGAGGAGGTTTCAATGGCTCGGAATGCTGAGGGGTTCGTAAAGATTGTCTCTAATTTCTTTTTCGAACGCTGGTGTGGAGTTCAGAACCACCCACACGAGTTATCGTGTTATTCAGTAAAAATGTTGGGAGTACTGTTGTTAGCTGCTTGAACTAAACGTACAGCGCGGTTTCCAGAAGGGTATCGCTGCTTCGCAAGCCTCCGGACAAGGTGCCAACCCAAGTCCGAGTTCCCTGGGGAGCGCTCGGGGCCAAGGGACCCCCAAAGCTCCGGGAGGCTCCTCCTTGACATCGGGGGGGGTTTGCTGAGGTTGCTCCCAAATCAGTTTGGCATTTATCTGTTCCAGTGAAGTACCTCGAGCTACCCGGTGTGCAAAAGGGGTTTAAAGTAACGCAAAACCGATAAACTCCCTGGAAATTCCTCTGACCTTGGCAACGAAACGTTTCTTCAGCAGAATTTTGTTTTCTTTTTGTAGATATGTTTCTGGTCTCGAGACAGAGGTATTTGAGTCGAGAAGCAGATTTGTGAATGGAGGCACAGGATCAAGTCAGGGTGGTCCGGGACGTTTGTGGCTTTGCCAGTGCGAGGTCCAGTAGTGGAGCTGCCTGGCTCTGCCGTTTCCCTCCTTCGGGGGCTTTAATCATCAATGTTTTGGGCCATTCAAAATCATAATGGCACACAGAAATTCTTTCCTGCAAAAATCCCCACTGTGACTCAGTCTGGGTCTTGGTTCTTTCACAAGGCTGCGGTTTCTAACCGTGGTGTGCCCCGGGGTGTAAATCCGGGAGGGACAACATCCAGGTGATGCTGTGGAGGGAGGCGCAGCTGTGGGGACGCCAGAAACCGAGGCAGGGGTGAGGGGAAGGTGGTCATCTCTTGTGTTAAAAGCACTGACAATACAGTTGTTGGGGGTTTTTTTCCTCTGATTTTTATTTTCTCTAGAAATAAGAGAATTGTTAATGGTTGCATTAATCAGGCTGAGTAACCATGGTACACAGAGATGCTGGATGCATCTTTCATGGAGCTCTCTCTTTGGCAACAGAACGCGACAGTGCTGCGTGTAAATGGCAGCAGAGTAAATGTTTGCTGAGAAGTCAAATCCTATTATTAGTCGCATTACTGTTATTAGTGCTGTTATCTCCGGGCCCTGTTTTCTGGCTGTGGTAGGAACAAGTACGGAGAGCGACAGCGTACCGGCTTTTCCAGGGCATTCAGAAAAACAGGTCTCAGCCCAGGAAAAGCGGTACCGGTCGGAGCTGTTAAACGGGGATGCCTGCCCCATGGCTGCCGCGTCGCCCTCCTCTCTGTGGCCTGCTGAGGCCTTCAGCAGGTAATTACTCCCCTACTTAACGAATAGCATTGCTTTTGTTGATGAGCACGGAGGCTGCATGCTGGAAAGAGGCAGGGATGAAGTTTTATGGCCTGCTGCTGCTATGCCAAGGAGCATCTGGACACCAGTTAGTGTCCCCTCGGCGGGACCAGCCGCTGCATTAACTGCAACTCCGGACAACATTGCCAAGCCTTTATTTTAGGCTTTAACTTCTTAAATATTGTAGATAAAAAATAAATTGACTTTCATCTTAAATGCAAATAACATTTAATTCTAGAGACAAAAAGATCCAGAGTATCTATGTTTTCTTCTGGTTTATATCTCTTCCTATGTGGATGAGAAGACTTCTTCTGAAGTCTGTATTTCGTCTGTGCAGAGTTCAAGGACCAGATCGGTTTCAGACGTGTGCTCTGGAATTCCCTTGGTTCCCACACTGATAATCTCAACTGAAGTGAGGACAGCGGGGACTTTAGAGGCAGTGGCCTCTCCTGCAAGATGAGTCCTCAGCACACAGTGCAGCCTGAACATCTCCGTTCAGTTCTGTGAGGGGCTTTTCTTCTGTTTGTGGTCCCGCTGGGAAAGGCTGAGCTTGGGCTGGGATTTCTGCTCTTCCAGGGTGAGTGTCAGTCATTGCCTGAGGGTAAAAGCCAAGCATTTACTTGGGAGGGGAGCAGGGAAAATGGTTTATGAAAGCAATTCATGTGTGATCTGCCGGTGACACAGCTGTGACGGACAAGTTCCACGAAGTCTGGAAACGTTTCTCGGTGTAAACGTTATTTTTAGACTCTCTGTCTGTGGAGGAGAGCTGCAGGTGCCTGTTGCAGCATCCCTCAGGTCTGTTGTGGGGCTGGGGGGTGACTGGGGCCCTCGGGCAGCGGCTGCACCGCTCCTTTGGGTGACCCTGTCCGAAATGCCAACACGGGAACGTGGGTCGCCTAACCGACAGCGAGTGTCTGGACTTCAAACCTGAACACAGTGCAAAAAATAAAATAAAGGAGTAATTAATAGATGATTACTGGAACTCCATCACCTGGAAGGTTTGACAGCCCCAGCCAGGGCGGGTGGGCATGCGCAGCATCCAAATGCCCAATCCAAAATGACATTTCTGGAGAATCTTCCCTGTGAATCCCCCGTTTCCTGCCGGTCCAAGCGCTGTGTTCCCGCCTCTCCCCGTGTTACTGGGAGAAGCTCCCGTTTCTGCGGTGGCCTGGGCTGGTCCCGAGCGGGAGCGGAGCATCCGCAGGAGCCCGGGGCAACCAGCAGGTCCTGAGACCCATCACCACAGGGTATGGTTGTTTGCTTTAAAAAAAAATCCGAAAATGGAATTTGGCATCATCTTCCTGGCTGTGGCAGGAACAATTTGGGCAAAAGTAGCTCTTATGCTGTGGCAATTTATGTGAGAGCCGTGGTGGTAAATAATGGGGAGAGGGAGGGAAGCATCTCAAATCTCATCAATACTTAAAACAAAAGGCTTTCTGCTTTGCAATTACTCTTCCTGTCCTTTCCCCTCCTTCCCTCAGGCTGCAAGCAAGAACTCAAAAAAGAGATCAGGCAGCTTTTAAATGCCACAGGCTCATAAAGGAGAGGAAATTCAGCACTGTACCCTGGCTGCACAATGTTTGGGTCTGTAAGCAAGGAGACCATCCTGCAAGCTCCACACTGTGGGACCAGAAATAATTGCACTGTCTCTGCGCAGAGCACCGCTGCCCATGTTTCGGGGCTCAGGCGGTTGCCCCTGCACAGCTTTTGGGGAGACAGACCAGTGACGTGCCCGCTGCTGGCACCCGGGGCAGATCCCCGCCATCATGCCCAGGCTCTGCCGGGGTCCCTGAGCCCCCAGCACCCCACGCCGCGAGCACAAATGGCCTTCTCGGTGGGGTTGGATGGTTCTGGTTCGCTTGCTTTCAGCCATACCATAATATTAAAATACTATTTTATTATTTTCCATTTAGTCCTGCGTTAATGAAAAGAGCACTCTGTAGCTGCACAGTAGTAGCTAATCAAATCGAGTGAATTGCTGTTAATGTTCCAGTGCTTGTTGTTATTGCCGTGGTTCCAGGTGGAGTTCAATACGGAGGAAGAGGACTGCTTTCCATGTCTGACGATGCGCAGGCGAGCTGACCTCGCCGTGGCTGCAGGCTTCCGAAACCCGCGCCCGTGGGAGCCGCAGTCCCAGGGTACGCGTGCTCAGGCGTGCGGGTTTGTCCCGCCCTTCCGCAAAGGTACCAACAACATCCCAGATTCAGCCTGGCAGGAAAAGCTCCAGAGGAGGTCTGGGCTGGAGTCGCACCCGTCGCGCGTCCAGGGAATCCCCGCCGGACCTTGCCTGCTGCGCCTTCCCGCTGCTACCGCTTTGCTGGTCCTGGCTGTGTTTGTGCACCGGAGCGATGAGCACGGGAGATCTTCCCTCCATTCTTTCTTACAGCGAGTGAAAGACAATGGCAACGTGTATCAGGCTAAAATTGCCTCATTTCCTGAAAATATCTTTAAAAGCCAGTCACTCTCTGTGAGCCTCACAGCAGCTCGGTACAGTCTTATCAAAACCGACAGCTGCTCCAGAGATCCTTGGGAGATTCTGTTCCGTTGTGCTCTGTTCTGTATAAATCTCGTTAACTGTTTTCCGGTGACCTCTCACCGTGTTCTTTCTCACCGCAGGGATAAACCAGCAAAAACCCGGTTCCAGCCTTGCAGAGCTCGGCTCTTGGTCCCTCTCCCTGCGCTCGCGTGGCGCTGAGTGTCAGAAAAGCAGCGTTTTGCTCGCATTGAAACCTTTCAGGTCATTCGAGCGTCGGTTTCCGAAAAGCCGCGTGTGCGTGTGCCGAGGCGGGAGCTAAGTTCCTGCGCTGTCTATTCCTTGCTCGCCCGAAGCGTGCAGGAACCTGTAAGCCGCAGGGCACGTCTGCGATGGCGACATGGGGAAACCTTTGATGTTTTGGGAAGAGTTTGAGCTGACAAATGAAGAGTTTGAGCTGGAGGTTTATGGAATACACACCCAAACAAGACGTGTGCTATCTCCACCAAACTAATCCTGCGCTGGCTGCGACGCTGTCAGACAGACAGCGCGGCTGCACTGACGCCCGCGTGTTCGTTTTCAGGGTGACGGGGCGGAGCAGAGAGGAGTGGCCCCACCGAGCCCTCCGGTCCGGGCTGCTGGGCACGGGTGGCAGGAGGAGGCAGCATTTGGGGGAAGGGAGCTTGAGTTTCTGGTCACAGGGAATAAATATTTGCCTGTGTGTGGGGAAAAAAAAAAATCTATAATTTCTGTTTTAGTAAAGAAGTAATAATCGGTGAGATCAGATACCATTTCAGTCTTGCAGACATATGTGGAAGCAGAAAGTCTGTGTCCGTACCAAAGGAGACTTTGTGCGGTTCCCTGTCCGCGGTCGTTAGAGTTGTGGGTTCCGGAGGGCGGGTGCCGAGCGGCAGTCCGGCAGCGCGTCCTTCTGCCTGGCCCCGAAGATGGGCGCTTGCGTGGGGGACAAGGGAAGGGGCTGGGGGCTGTGGCCCAGGTCCCACGCTCGCCGAGGGTGTTCGTTTTGGTGCAGGAAGGGTGTTCACTGGCTGATCCAGGCAATTTCAGCTGGCTGGTGGTGATAGCGATCCACCCTGAGCTTGTTTTCCTCAGGAGCAAGGTGGCTCTAAGCGCTTAACAGAGCGCCAGGATGAGTTCCTCTGTAATTAACAGCTTTTACATCAATGTTGCTGCCCTGTTATTACGAGATAAACATGGGTGAAAGTGGCTGTCTTCAGCTGGAGTACTTTGTTAGAGAACGATGCGGGGAGGGTACCTGCAGAGGCTTGTCCCTGTGCTTACCCCATGGCATCATGCTGTGTGAAGATGATGTGGGCGGGAGGAAGGATGCTTTCCAGCGGGGCCGGGCACTGGCGTGCGCCTTTGGCATGGCTCGGACATCACGAGCCAGTGTTGCGTGGACACAAACGCTTCATTTGGGCTTGTTTATTGGGAGAGCTTCCCTGCGTCTCTGGGCGAGGGAATACTCACAGGATTTTAGCAGCTCTGTACCACTCTGCTCCTTCCGCAAACACCCAGCTGCTCCCGTCCGGCACGTCGAGGGGCGCAAGGCGCGCCGGGAAGCGGGGACGGCCTGGAGATGGGGACCCTCCTCCCGCCTGCTCCTGCGCGGCTCTTTCCCTTCGTTTGGTGGGTTTGTACGAGTTCAGGTGCTTCGCTGTGTCGAGAGGCAGCAGCCGCAGCTCTCCTGTGGAAGTTATTTATTGCCACCGCTGCTAAAACAACTGCTGCCGCCGTTGTTGTTTTCTGTTCCTGGTGTCGTGACTAACGGACGCTGTAAGTGTCTGCGGCATCCAGCGCTGCCTGCGTGGGACGCGTGCTGTCTCTGCTGTGGTGGGGTGTATTTATTTTTTTATTTTGTAGTGTTACAGCAGAAATGCCCCTGTTGTGTATTGGCTGAGCAGATGGCAAAACATTTCTGTAAGATCTTGTCGTACACCGAAAAGATGTTGGCTTCTGTCTGCCGGGCAGGCGTCGCTGCCTTTATTGATATTCTGAGGTGCCGGTGTGGTTTCCGAGTGGAAAACGCCTTCGTGTGTCTTTGAAGTCAAGGAGGTGCTCGAAAGAGAGAGAGTCGTTCCTTGTCTGACACTGATCTAAGCGGGAACAGCAAAACCGGTGTACAAGCTCATGCTTTTTTCCTTCCTTTCTTTTTTCCTTCTTTATTGCCTTTTTAAGCTGGCATCCATATTCTGGTGCGACGTTAGAGGTGGCTGTTATCTAATCCTGCTGATGCATTAAAGAGAGAGAGATTGTCTATAATAAAATAACAATAACACTCTTTTTTTCCTTAACCTTTCTTTTCTTCTAATTTTCAGCACGTAGCTGAGCTGAGTTGTAATGCACCCTGTAGAAATGTATTATCTGTTCTATAGATGTTATAGAAACATCTGGCATGTTATGAGATTTCCTTTTTTTAAACCTATCACTGGCACACACACTTCATTAGGTACAAGATTCTGAAGTAAAACTTTGCAGATTGCAAAGCACCAGTTAATCCAGTTAACAGCAAGGAAAGGTGGAGATTGCTGTTGTGCCAAATACAGAATATTGCTTTTCCTGGGGAGCTTCGCTGCTCTCTAGTACGTGGCTTCATAAACGTTCTTAGGGTTTTTTTTTTCTTTGTGTAATCCAACCTGTTTCTTGTTTTCAGACCGCAGAATGGTTCTATGATCCTGTACAATAGGAAGAAGGTGAAATACAGGAAAGATGGATATTGCTGGAAAAAGAGGAAAGATGGGAAAACCACCAGAGAGGATCACATGAAACTGAAAGTCCAAGGAGTGGAGGTAGGAGGACGGAGCGGGCGAGAAGGGGCGGCGGCTGGGCTGGGAGGCGACGGCTCCCCACGCTGCACTCAGCGCGAAGTCCACTCATTCGGAAAAATATTTCTATTTGCTGAATTCCAGCTTTTTACCCTCTGCTCCCCCAAATATACACCTGCTCTTTATTACTGCTGTGGGCAAACTTTGACTGTAGCCTCGCCGTTGGCTGTCGTGAGACTGTACGGCTGCGCTGTTGAAGGACACAGAAACATCTTCGCACCGAGCGACTTTTGATAAAATAAGTGGGTTTTGTAACAGGTACTTCACAAGGGCAACCCAACATCTCGGGGCGGGTTGCTAAGCATTCCTTTTTACCGTAAGCTTTGTAGGTGTATGATTGATTCTCGCAAGATGCCGGCTGGTTTTTGTTAGCAGTTACCGTGATTTTCCATATGCATTTTAATTGCCGGCCTTACAGTGTGCGGAAGCAGAATTTCTGTAGAATTCAGACGAGAATCAGACTCTGCTTCAAGGCATGTTCTGAAGGAGACTCTTGCTCTACTGATGGTATTTAGCCCTTCGAAGCAATTCAGATGGGTGATTTCACCTGAGACAGTATTTCTAGAATGAGCCTGTTTGTTCTAAAACACGTTGTTACTCGACACAACTGTTCTCTCTTAAACTCCGTCCGCGTGAGGAAGGAGCTGTCTGACCGTGCTGATCACAGGTCTGCACAGATGTGGATAAGAAGTACATTTATTTAACTTTTCCTTTTGTATTTTATTAAATGGGAGCTACATTTTCTGATAGAAGCGCAGCTGCAGAGCTTTGCCTAGCTTGCTTCCTGGAACAATGGGGCTGTATTCCCTGCATTTTATACTGAACTTTGGCCAAAATGATAAAAGGGCATTGAAATGTGTGATTGTAGCACTTAGCTGTGTCATCAAGAAATTCTGTAATTTCAGCAAACGAATAGCGAATCCGTACGGGTGGATATTTGTATAAGCTGTATTGATTTCTGCAGTTGATGGGCAGCGTGCACCACCACGGATAGGAAGCGGCACCCGGTTGTGTGAGCGTAGCGCGGCACGGTTTGCAGCGTGTGGAATAGTTGGTGTTGGTGTTGTTCAGTGACAGGCGAAGTTTAACCCCTTATCTCAAGGCGCGTCCGACAGCTTTCAGGCCGGGCTTTGGGCTGAGCCAGGCTTTCGACCTCACACTCAGGTCCGTGTTGACAGATGTTTCGCGTGGCTTTAGCCTTCTTCGCGTCCGGGTGACACGCCCCGTGTACTCCCCGCGTGGCTGCGGAGCAGTGCTGCATTGCTGGGCGCCTGTGTGGTGTTCCCGAATTCAGCGTGCGCCCGAGCGCCTGGAATACAGCTCCTGCTCCAGCCTCCTCCCGGGCCATTTGTCATTCTTACGTTCTGTCTGCTTTAATGAGGTTTTTGGGTTTAAAATAGTATTAAATGGATTGCATTATATTACACCAGAGAGGCATAACTCTGTTCCATAATTTTTGCATCCAATAACAATGTTTTATTATGACAAGCCAAAAAAAAAAAATCAGCATAATGGTGTGTTGGTTTTGTTTCGGGTTTCAGAGCACGATTTAATTAACTTCTGTGAACTTTGGCACAGCAGAATACCCAAACCTGCACTGCAAAACTTCTCTTTAGGGGGGTGATGACCATTGGTACCACATGTACACATGATTAAATAAATGCTTTCTGACTTGTCTTCCAAAAGACGGAGCCGTCACCCCCCAGAGTTGCCCGACTGCGAGGGTGCGTATGGCGATCGTGTTTAGCTCAAACAGCCCCGCGCTGAACCCAGTCATCTCTATTTTATTGAAGTGTCTTCTGGAAAGTAAAAATTTGAAACTGGGTGTGTTGGGAACTGGAGAACGTGCAGCTTTCAGGGTTTCTTCCTGATCACATTTGCCACTTGAGAAAATAAGCATGGAAGTGCTTGCTTTGTGACTGGGATGTGCCGGGTTCGGCCGTTCATTCCTGCGTCTTCCTCCAGCTGGAGAGCCCTTTAGTAACCGGTGCTTTGTCTCCAAGAAG
The DNA here is from genome assembly GCA_009806455.1 of Tetrax tetrax. NCBI lineage: Eukaryota > Metazoa > Chordata > Aves > Otidiformes > Otididae > Tetrax > Tetrax tetrax. The sequence goes on from WHYT01014286.1 coordinate 125,835, forward strand.
GTGCTTACGCCCTCTCCTGAGGTCGTCCCTCGATCTCCTTGCTCCAAAGCCCAGCAGAGCCAGCTCGGAGCCTCCTGGCTTTGGCAGGTGCGGGATGCGGATGGTTTTGGGGTCGGTAGGTCTCGCAGCAGATAAAGCAATCACCGAGCCCAAACCTGGCTCCTGAGCCAGCGCCGCGAGCAATTAGTGGCAATTTTACTGGGGCTCAGAGCTGGAGGAACACAACTTCTACATAAATCTGTGTGTTAAGTGGCACTAAGGGTTGTCAAAATCCAGACTGATCATCTAAGCGTTGAAAAGAAATTAGTATTTTTTTATCCCTGGATATCGGAGCATACAGAGGAACCGAGGATTCAAGTTGTCGTAACTTACGTATGCAAAGACAGAAGAAAAGAAACCAACAGGAACAGGGAAATAGAGGGTTGGGTCTCAAATTTAACTCCTGCGTAAATCTGGATCTGGAAGAGTTGGGTCCCCTGTAGAAACACCTCTTGCAGTGGGTGCCTGCAGGCTGAGGTTCCCGGGAGGAAGATGCTCCCCGCGCCCCCGTGCTGTCCTGTCCCGCTGGCCCCGAGCGGCGCCTGCCAGTCTCCCTTCTGCGCAATGCAGGAAGAGTTCATTTTCTTGACCTCTCAGTGCTGCTTGGGGAGAATTATGTATTTTTAACCTTCTTGATTAATTACTCGGTCAGTGCAGGGTGCTACGTCGTGGGTAGCGTTATGGGTTTATGTTTCTGGTATCGTCCTAATAGGAGGTGATCTTCTTTACTTGGACACATAGGCAACAGACTTAAAATAATAAAAAAGGCTTTTTTCAAAGTTGGGCTGATAGTGTAGTTAAGCACATTAGGGTTTAACAGGGCATGAAATAACTGTCTGCCTCGTGGCACTGCCAGATCACCCAGCAGCTCTAGCAGCCAGAAGATAAATAGGTATCATCGTCGCGCTGATGGAAAAGTACTCGCAGAGCCGGCAGCCAAGAGCGTCGAGAGCATCCAGCCAGAGACAGGGCTTTGGGAACCGCAGCTGTCGGGCGGGAAGGGGGAACGCTGGCCTGTGCAACCCCTGGCCGGCCCGTTCCGAGAGGGGATCTGTGTTAGCAGATTTAATAATTAATTACTGCCTGAGTGTCAGCAATGTGATGGCTCCTGCGTCTTTCCAAGCTTTGGGTAAGGAGAAAAACGCGTTTTGAAACAGAAAGTTTACAGCAGATGCTTGGGGATGTTGGTCCCTGTCAGTGCCACGTAGAAGGATTTGGTGAGCGAGGACAATGCAGCTTAAAGCAAATTTAGGACATGAATGAGGAATAAACAAATTTAAATAGGAATGCACTAATTTAAACAAATAAGGAATAAGAGGAATAAGCTAATTGACCAAGCGAATGTTAAATGATAACTGCCTGAAATCCTCAAGCTACTGTCCTGGTTAGCATTGCTGCGTGTAAGGGTTTGGGGTATCACCTGGCTAATCCGAGGCACAATCCTGTTAGGAACTGCTGGATAAACCAGGAGTTAATGTGGCCTTTCCCGTCATACGCCTCTTTGTGCAATTCTTTGTAGAATCCATTAAAAATCTCCAGTCTGTGATCCTTCTTAAAATTCTAATTAATTAGGATCCCTGGTGATGTGTTCCTAATCAATTCACATAATTAAAATTTTCAACTAATAAATAATAGTAAGGGGAGTGTTGAAGTAGCTTTAGCATCATTCTGGACTGGTGCTGCTCCAACTTTGGAGACGGTTGGCTCAGCTGATGGTTTTGCCTGTTCCTGTGCATGAGCCTCTCCCGGTGCATTCACGTGAATTCCTGGTGAACTGCTGCTAAAATTAAAGTGAGGTCATATTTTTATAGCAAATTTTGCTCGTCCTCCGCATTTTGGAAGGCCAGCGCTGATTCTGTTGCTCTTTATCCTCTCGTGAGGATATTTTAGTCTCTCCAAACCCCCGTGCCTGACAAGGGTTCCCTCCACCTCGGCGCAGCGCGTGCCCTGCCGGGTCCCTCTGCGAGCGGGAGCAGCGCTGCTGTGGCGTGGCGTTCCCAAAGGACTGGCGGGAGCCTGGCGCCCTGCAAAAACCCAATGGCTTCGACGGCCGCAGCACGCACCGGTTGGTGGGGATGCTCGGTTCCCGTGCTGGGGTGGCAGAGGTGACGGCTCCTCAGGGAGGGTCGGTCGCCAGCCTTGGTTCGGTCTGGCACCGCTGATTTCAGATCGGGGAGATGGAGGACAGGGTGAATGCGGCAGAGCTCTCATATTTGAGATATCTTGTTCCCTCGTATAGAGATGTATGTTAGTTCAGTACAATATGATAATCTTTATGAATTCCTTAAAAAAAAAAAAAAAAAAAGCTAAAACTTGATTTAAGTCCTATTAAGAGAGAAGCTCCCTTGTGGAGGTGGAGATGCAGAGTATCCATTTTGTATGCAGGACTTGTATTTAATTATTATCGTAACAGTCCCTTAACGCTATTGCAGATTGGTCCGCGAGGACAGGAGTGGAAATTCTAGATTATTCAATTACTGCAGAAACCCTGGGACATCACTGTCAAAACTCCACAAAAGGATCCTCAGCGTTTGGGTCTGACCATGCCGCATACGCGCACACGGGACCGCGCCGGCTGGGCGGCCGGGGTGGCGTCATTTGCTCTCGCCGCCCGCGAGCCGGGACCGCCTGCGAAGCACACGGAGACTTTTCCCTTTAGTCAGCGGCCAAATGGGCTTTTCTGTGCTGTGTGAAATAACCCATCGTGGGATATAAAACTACGGAATGTTTTCCCGTCTCTCGGTTTGGTGAAGTTACCTGTAAGTTGCTGCTGGAGGGTGAAGGCGCCTTCTGAGACGGCGCGCGCAGGCAGCGCTGGTCCGGAGAGCTGTTTGGGACGTCCTGATCCAGCTCCCGTTAATCTGCGTGGGCTGTGCTCGCCCGCGGAGGCCGGCTGTGTGGCTGGCAAACTAATTAGGATTGCATTGTTCAGTCGGGCTGCCTAACGCATTCCAGAGAAATACTGCGGGGTGGCTTTGGAGGAGAGATGAGAGTTTAATGTGAAAGGCTCGCTGACGATGCGGCACACGCGTGTGCGCACGTTAACGCAGAAAAACGCAGCCCTGAAAGCAAAGGAGAAAAACTGCTGGAGGAGGAGTGACAGTTGTTACACAAATCTGTTCTTTGTCATTGCTAGTAAGGGTATTTTCCTTGTATCTCTCCTAATATTTGACTTTTGCCGTTTCTGACCACTCTCTCCCTTAATCTCCTGTCGCTCACTGGGGGCATGGAGTCCGACAGCATCTCCCCATCTTTGCCGTGACGTGCGCGTCGCTGCCGCAGACACAACGCAGATGCTGGCACGGGGACGTGGAGGGGGCTGACCCCTCGTGAGCCGCGGCTGGGTTTGTCCCGTTCCCTGCTCTGGGTGGTGTTCACGGCACCCGAGCCTGGGGTGCCAACGGCATCTCGATGATTCACGTGTCTGGCAGCCCTGGGAAATCAGAGTGCTGGTTCACCGCTCTGAAGGGGAGTATGGATTACCATTAAATCTGGAATGGGTCTCCTGAGCGGCCCTTCTGAAGGGAACACACATATCAATAATTCGTTTTCTGTATCAGGATCCTGATGTATTTGCCTGCAGTAACATATATTCACTGCACGTGGCCGTGGGTTTTGGCATCTTCTCCTAATGCCCTGGACGTGGCAAGGAGGTTTTATTCAGCAGAGCTGTGACGTACCTAATCCGCTAATTGTCGTAGCTTATTTTACGGTGTATAACTTCAGCAATAAAAGCTTTCTTGATACCTGGGTGTCTCAGATGAGGACTCAGCTGAGATCAGGGCCGCTGGCTGTGTGATGCTGGAGATGCCCTGCCCAGGTCTGGTGCAGTCAGGACAGCGTCTACCTGGAGCCTCGGCGGGAGGATGGACACGCCGGCTGCAGTTCTAGCGGGCAGCTGCGTGCAGGAGTTGTTTATTCGGAGCCACGCTAGAAAATATTTGACTTTATTTCCCCGTGCACTAACCAATACCAAGCCACTGCTGCATTGCCATGCAGCACTCCAGGAAAATTCCTCTTTGGGAGAGAACTTTAGGAGTTGCAATACGCTGAGCTCGCCACTCACAAAGCAGGTTAGCGGTGTTACCGCTTCTGGGCAGCGCAGTGCGAGGGGACATAGATAACAGGCAGCGTGAAGCGTCGGCAGAGGAAGGCAGCCGTCCTCGGGACGCTGTTGGTCTGCCAGATTTGAGTGCTCTGTGTGTGGGGCTCCGGGGAGGAGGACAGCTCTTCCTGGCGGAGCGCGGGGGCCGCTGGCTCGGCATGGTCCCGCGGCGATGCTGGCGTGGCCGGGGGTGGAAAGAGGATCCACGTTAGCTCTCGTTGGGCTGGCACAGGCAGAGCTGCCCTGATTGCGGCTCTTGCATGGCAGCCTGAGCCCGTGCCTGATTTCGAGTGCTGTGTGCTGGAACGTGCGTTTGGTCGGAACTCTGAGGCAGTTTTTGGAGTTCGCAGGAGGCGAATGGGTGCAAGCGCAGCTGCAGGGCTGTGCTGGGTGGGATGGCTCCGCTGGGGAATCCCCATCCCCTACCTCGTTCCTTGACAGTGCCATGCAGCAGGCTCCAGAGAAGGGGTTTGCTGTGACATGAGTGAATATTTGGGGAAAATTATTAAATCTTGAGATGATGTACTACAGCTTTTCTGCTGCATTTTCTTCACTCTCTCAGCCTGGCAGGGTCGCTCCAGAACAACTTGTATTTGATTCCTTCCTCCATTGGTTTTGTGTGATTTCTGTGGGAAGGGATCCTTACCCTTCCTAATCTGCTTTTAACAAGACAGCTTCTATAACTTAACAGATTGGAGTTCCCTTTTAGAAAAACAAGTTGCTTCACGGCACAGCTGAGGGTTTTGCTCCGTGAGCGCGTTTGTGCTGACTCTCACAGGTGGATGGGGCGGTGGGCGCGGCGTTCGCAGGCATTGAGGCAGCGAAGGGCACGCGTAGGGCGGGCTGGGTGGCTGGGGGTCTGCGGAGGTGGCGGAGGGGCTGAGCAGCGGGGGCCGCGGTGGGGATGCAGATGCGCTGCAGGACTGCACTGTGAGGAGCCTGCACAGCACGGGGTGGGGGGGGCAGGACCCCTCTCTGAGGATGGGCAGGTGCCCCTGGCAAGTTCTGCCCAAGTCAAGGGCAACCATCCCAGCGCAAGGCACCAGGTTTTCACCAGCGGGTCAGGTCCTTGCTTTGTAATTGACTGCATCCCATTTCATAAATAGCGTGAATAAAGCCGAGCCATGTGTGGTAGGGCTGTAGTTCAGACCCCGTTCGCTAAAGCCTGGCCGTTTTTCACGTAGCATGTAAAGGCAGCTTCAACGTGAATCATTCCGAAGGGATCTCCGTGGAGTACTGGCATTAGCAGCTAGATAGGCTGAGATTGTTTTGGTGACGGATGCTGCTGCGGCACACTGTGGGGAACGGGGTGAGGGGGGCATGCGGCTCCCCACGGTGAGGAGGGGTCGGCAGGCGGGGCACGCTGGGTGGGCGTAAGGAAATGGGGTGGCGAACACCAGCCCCCCAGCGGGCTACATGCGTGTTATTCCGGTTTCTCCACCTTCCTCTTGGTTTGCCCGCACAGCAGTGGCAGGCACCAGGCTTCCTTCTGGACCCCCCCAAAACCAAACCAAATCATTTAACGTACGTATTTATTCATATTATTTACCCATCCTTATTAAATAAAGCATTAGGACAAGTGTGCGGACTCCAGGCGACTGGCGGGCACCCCTGCACCGCGCTCTGGAACGCGAGGGCTGTGCTCCGCAGAGGCTGTTCGGCACAAACACACATTGACGTTTCTATTGACTCTTGCAGTTTAGAGAAATTCAGAATTAAATATATTTTCTGCCAGCTCTGTGGGAAAATCCATTTATGAAAACAAAATTCAATAGGAGATCTAAAGATTGGAGGGCAGAAATGAAATATTTGGGGAATAAAATGTATGGAGATTGGATTGCTGGATCTGTGATCCAGGTTTAACACGCTGGGGGCTGGAGGTGGGAGGGGGGTTTATTGGTCTGAGCTTTATCCCAGGGTCTGCAATTGAGATGAGGCAGTTTACCACAAAACAAAATAAACGTGAATGCTTTTGGGCTGGAGATAGTGCTCTGCTTTTGCGTTTTTGACCGCGTAGCTGCCTCTCTGTGCATGCATAGGGCAAGACTACCTCCAGAGACCGACGTCTCTAACGTCATCGCCCCGCTCCCCGCGCGGTTTGAACGGGGTGTGGCGCGGCCGGGTAAAATCGGTGCCGTTCCTCGCAAGATTAAGAGGTTTCCTTCTGTGGGGATCCCTGTGGCTGCGCGGAGGATGCGGATGCTGCAGCAGCGTGTGCCTTGTAATCTCGTAATTGCGTGGTGGGCCGTGACGGAGATACGGGTTTCCACGGGAGACGAGGAGCCCCCGCCTCACGTTACGCGCCTGGCTTTTAGCATGTTTGTGTTTATTTGTTTATTTCACCGTATGTTGGAAAGGAAAGAAAATCTTGTTTGCTATATTGCTGCTGATTTTTTGTGCCTCAGAGATGCATTAAACGTTTTAATTTCCTGAGTTCCTTTGGAAAGACGGGTATCGCTCACCAAAGCGTGTGCGGGGAGGGGGAGCGGTGAGAGCAAAGTCATGTCAGGCGTTCAAAGGCCCTGGAGTTCGGAAACAAAACCTGGTATTGTCCCCAAAACGTGGTGCAGATGCAAAAGCTGGCACAACAGCATGAGAGCGTGGCCCTGTCCTGCACGGGGCACGTATTTGTGGGACATTATTTACTCACCTTTGTTACAGGCGAGAGATGACGATTAATTAGCCAGTGTTTGTACAGCTCTTTGGAAACAGAAAGCATTAATTGCACGCTAATACCCTGCCCTCAGCAGCGAAAGGGAAGCGCGGTGCCGAGGAGCGGGGCTGCGGTGGGCAGCGCGTCCCCTGCCCTCGCTTGGTGCCGCTCGTGGCCCTCCCTTCGCCGAGCCAGGCACGGCGGGCGCGGGCTGGCGGTGGCCGTCGTGCTGGTTCACTTGTGTGTGCCAGCGCTGCTTTCTCATGTTCCCAGTTGTTGTCATCGTCCACAGGAAATGTGCGTAGCTGCTCTTAACGACGGAGCTGCATGAACGCGATCTGGGGAACTGACATCCTCCGGGATGCGGGTGGGATGCTGTGACCGTGCTTGGACGCGTGCCTCTGTGAGCGGCAGACGGTGAGAGCGGTGCTGATCGATTCAGCGTGGTGCCTGTCAGGGGTTTGTAGATAGGCTCACTTTGGGTGCCAACCAAGCTCCTGTAAAATAACCTTGTTGAAAAAAAAGAGAAAAAGCCGTTAAGCATTGTGAACAGAAGGGCACTGGTGAGCGTTGGCCCTGCTGTCGTGGCTGAGGTAACGGCTGGTGATGGGACGGAGGTGACGGGAACAAGACGTTGCTGTCCTCCCTCCGCCGGATGTGCTGGGTTTGGCACCGCAGTTCAGCCAGCCGTCGAACACACCAAATACCCCGTTTCTGCGAATAAAGTAACTGATGTTCTCCTGTCTCAGATGAACTCAAATTGTTCAGCTCTTTCCAGGAGACGTGCAGCCCGCAGCCGAAGCCGGGACAAGTCAGTTCCCCAAACCTCAAGGAACTGGTTTGAGACAGGAGCCGTTCTCGCTGTGCCTGCTGTGGGTCAAACGGGAATTACAAAATTGTGGGGAGAGAGGCTGTGTTGTACCGGTGCACAATGGGAACGCACGAGTGGCCCTACTGGCAATTAAAACATAGCAAATGTAAATTATTGTGTTTCAGAGGGAATAAGTATTTTTCTACTCCTTGCTTGTCTTAAAAATGTCGTGGACATTGGGTTATGTTTAGCAATTGCCTCATCTTTGCAAAATATCTTTTCATCGTAATTGCATGATAATGCATTCGTCCATTCCGGTGTTTCCATATTTCTGCTGCCATCGCGTGGCTGCTGGGGATTAACGGTGCTCTCCCACGCGGGAAGGACCCCACCAAAATGGAATACCCCAGACCTGGTAACGACACACGAATTCTGCGGAGCAGAGCCAGGGAGGATCTGGCGTTCATCTGTGACTGCAAAGCTCTGCAAAGCCACGCTTGGTTTAGCATTGTGGCGAGCTCTCCACGTACGGCGGAATAACCCTGAGCTTTGTAAGGTACCTGCGCTTCGCACAGTTACAGATCCCGATCTCCGTGTCAGTTAACAAAGCGCGGATTGCGATCTCCGCACGCAGAGGCCGAGGCTGGCGCGTGCCGCGGTGGCCAGAGCAGGGCTGGGTGCGATGGGGCGGTGGGTGGCAGGGCTGTGCCAGGGCACCCGTCCCACAGCTCCTCGCCCCAACTGGCCCTCACCAACCCGCCGTGACCCCGCGCTGGCATCCGCGCCTCTGCGGGACAGTGCTTCTGTGCCTGCTTATGGCTGCTGCTTGTCACTCACCGCAGCAAACGTATTTTTCCATTAAAAGGCCCCGTGCTACCGAGGACCGCGACGTTTTAGGGCACTATAAA
>WHYT01014286.1:146422-264859 GCA_009806455.1 Tetrax tetrax
GGAGCAGAGCCAGGGAGGATCTGGCGTTCATCTGTGACTGCAAAGCTCTGCAAAGCCACGCTTGGTTTAGCATTGTGGCGAGCTCTCCACGTACGGCGGAATAACCCTGAGCTTTGTAAGGTACCTGCACTTCGCACAGTTACAGATCCCGATCTCCGTGTCAGTTAACAAAGCGCGGATTGCGATCTCCGCACGCAGAGGCCGAGGCTGGCGCGTGCCGCGGTGGCCAGAGCAGGGCTGGGCGCGATGGGGCGGTGGGTGGCAGGGCTGTGCCAGGGCACCCGTCCCACAGCTCCTCGCCCCAACTGGCCCTCACCAACCCGCCGTGACCCCGCGCTGGCATCCACGCCTCTGCGGGACAGTGCTTCTGTGCCTGCTTATGGCTGCTGCTTGTCACTCACCGCAGCAAACGTATTTTTCCATTAAAAGGCCCCGTGCTACCGAGGACCGCGACGTTTTAGGGCACTATAAATATGTTGTTGTTGATGATGCCTTCTGCCTGGCCTGAGTGTGTTCTGTACTGCTGCGTGGGCGTTTCTGTTGGTGGTTACACTTTGCCTGCAGTTCCTTGTATGCCTGTTGCCATCAACAAATTTGGAATAAAATGAGAAAAAGGAAATATTTTTGTGCTTAGGTGCTGGAGGTTGGTGATAGAAGTGCTTGTGGTTGTGCTGCACTGGGCAATCCTCCGCTGCTTCACTTTGGAGCGCACGCCTGCGCGATGAGCAGCAGCTTTGCCCCTTGTCCTCCCGTCGGCCGGGCTCGCTGCCGTCCCTGGGGATGGGTTTCCGTTCCGTGTGTAACGTCTCGCCCGCCTCCACCAGAACAATTCATTTTGGCTTTTTCCTACTTAAAGGAAAGTATGTGTTTGAGCTTAGAAAGGTGAAATCCCTTCTCCTTCCCTGCCTCCCGTGTACTTGCCTTCAGTCCCATCCCCTCTTAGAGAGGAGGCTGTGCCCAACGCCTGGACTTAATTTTTAACGAGAGAGTTTTCCTCTGTTCAGCTTTTTGTAGGCTGTACGTAGCTCTCTGAAGACGGAGCTGCAGACTTGTTGGAGAACAAACGCGTAGTGCTAGCCACAATCAGACTTTTGCAGGCTGGCTGGGGTCTGGGAAACGGCGTTCACTTGCGCCGTGCCCCCAGCGTGGGACGATGCTGCTGCACCCAGCAGCGCGCTGCAGCGACTAATGCATAGTGCAGAGCAGTTAGGAAAACAAATACGTCTCTCTGTAATGGTTAAAATATCCGTTTATACCATACCTGTTAAGTTTTGACAGCTGTCTGTCTCCTTATTCAGCCTGTTCCTCTGGGTGTTGGGCTTGGCTCGTGTTTTTTCTGGGTGAGCCTGCGATACTGGCGGACAAGCTCTGCGTGCCGTGGCCCTGCACACTCAGGGACGCGCGTCTGGAGCCCGCGGGAGTGGCTTAGGTTTTGGTCGCTAACAATGATGCTTTTTGATTCATTGCTTCATTATCCTTCTACCGTAACAGAGGGTTTCCCGCGGCTGGGTGCGTGAGAGGTGGTGGTTGTGCACTGTGTAAAGGCTCCGGCGCTGGCATCCCCAGCCATGGCCCCGAAAGCGTCAGTGAGAGGCAGGCAAAACTGCGTAACGCACTGCTTTTGATGGAAGTTTAGTCATAAGTGGTGGATAAAAACCAAATTATGACCATTAGCAGTGAAACATAAGCTTGAAATATCTGAGAAATATCTGTCTAAACCCGGTCAGTTTCTTTTCCCTCTTACTCTTGTATTAGGAGACGCATTTAGACTTCAGTGTCTCTTTAATCTCTCCTGGCTGGAATAATAAAAATTACATTTATTATTGCACAAACATGATCCATTTTTGTGTGTTAAACCATGAACGTTCCTGTGAGTGCTCGCTGAGGCTCCTGCCCTGGCTCCAAGCCTCGTGGTCCAACGTGGCGACCCTGCCCCATCCCTGTCCGTAGGGCGGGCAGCGCGGGCAGAGCGAGCTTCCAAAGCCCAGAGGCCCTCGGTGTCCAGTTTGTCACCCTTCTGCTTTTTGAACTGCAGTAATTGTAGAAAATATATGGAAGGGTTTTGATTACGAATCCAAAATCTGAAGGTTTATTAATGGCTGGAGGGCACTGGATTTAATACTTGTGTGTCGTCCTGTCAGTTCACAGCGTTTAACAAACCAGCGGCAGCTGAGATGGTTCTATATATAGCAACTTTATTTGAATGGTCTGCATGGCTTTCAAAGTAAATATTAATTCCATTTTGCTATAAACTGTTATTTATCATGACAGAAAGCCATGAAGTTATTTTACTAGAATATAGCCAGCAAATTGCCTGTCCCGTATGAGAATACAGGACGCGGTGAGTTCAGCGGCAATGACCCCAACGCTGTATACGTGTTGGTGTTAAACGCACCTGCACGCGGGGCGGGAAGCCCTCGTTAGCCGCTGCCCGGCCGAGGCGATGCAATCGCGCCGCAGCGAGCGCTGGCCGGGGTCGAGAGCAAAGTGCCGTGGAGCAGTAGCCCACTGGTGATACTTCTTGCGTATTGTATGTTTGGCTGCTGTAATTACCTAAATTACTTATTAAAGGTGCATCATAATTGCCCGACTCCAAGGTATTGCGAGAAGTCTGCAGTTTAATTATGCTTTTTTGTTGTTTTAAGATGCAGTGCATTTAGACTTGTACCAGGCAGTTACTTAAAAAGAGGCATTTTCACTAATTGTTGTAAACGAGGGTAGGTGTCCCTGCCGGCGGTGCGGCTGCTGGTCGACGCGGTCAGGACTTTATCCTTCTTCATAAAGCGTGCACGGGGTTACACCGGCTGCGCCGGCAGCTGCGCACGCTGCGGTTTGAGCCGAGGATTGATTGTTTCTCGTGCAGCAGTAGGGGCACGTGCGGCTCTGCCGTGTCCAGGGCGGAGGACGTGGCGAAGGAGCCACTGCTGTGCCAATCCAGAGCGTGTTGCACAATATTATGGATTTCGGTCGGTTTTGTGAACATCGCTGATTGCAGCCTTTGGAGCAGGCTGCCCTTCGGCGTAGATCAGATCTTTTCACAGCAGGCAACAATAGCGGGGGAACACTGAGGTTCAGCAGCAGCTGGATGCACTGGTGCTAGCGGAACAGTGAGGGCTATCTGCCAACAATCATGGACTTGTGGTTGACTTTTATCCGGAAAAATAACTCTTTGTATATAGCCTGTGAGAGCTGTGCAGTGACTGCTGTTACAGGAGAACCCCAGTCGGCAATTGAGTCAAATAATTAGTTTTAAAAATGTTAGGTTTAGTTTCTTTTTGTTATGTGGCTAATAAATATCAGCCACCTGTGTCACAGCACTGCCCTAAGCAGAAGGTAGATTTTGTTGTGTCGTATTTGTAAACATTTTGTCTGTTTGTGTGAAAACTGGGGAGAGAAGGAGGCTCATTCACAGAGATGGCTGTGAGAACGGCTGGATTGCCTTCCACGCCAAAGAGATTAAAACCGTGAGGTTGTCGCTGGAGGACTGTTCAGATATCACAGGATCTTCTCAGCGCGCAACCACCCAGCATTTGAATTGTAACAACACTGCTGGAATTGCCCAACTCTTCATTAAACAAACCAAACCTGAAGTGGGTTGGGGATAGTTCATGATTTTAACATTAGATTCTCAAAATCAAAGAAAAACGTGTAACCATTGTTGAAAGTCTGTTTTAGAAGGAAAAACCCCAGCAGAAGATTGTTAGCTGTAGCAGTTCTTGATATCCTGTAACCGGGAGGGTAGGTTAATTAAAATACAGATTGCAAGGTCAAGGGGAACGCTGTGATCACCCGACCTGTGTAGCAGCGTTGGAAAATTGCACCTCCTGGTGCCAGAGTGCAGCCCGTGACGTCTCACTGAGCCTCTGTCTTTCAAAAGGACGTCGGTCGTGATTTAAAGATCGGAAGAGACAGAGAATCTGCTGCGTGCTCAGGAGTGGTGCTTCAGGGGGCTCGTTGCCTGCACCGTTCCAACGCCAGGCGAGCGGGACGTGGTCGGTGTGTGGAGCAGGGTCTGAGAGGAGCAGCTCGTCCCTCTCTGCCGGGCGGGAGAGGGCTGGGGCTCAGCGTCCGTCCCAGCCGCCACTGACAAGGCAGGAGGGGAGCGTGGTCCAAGCCTTGGGCCGGTCCCAGCGCAGACAGGGAGTCGCCCAGCAGCTCTGCCTCCGCGCCAGCGTCGTCGTTACAAACAACCCCGGACACCGGGCCAGCGCACGAGGGAACGTCCGGGTGTCAAAGGCCGCTGGCAGATCGCCCTCGTCGGCAGCGCGTACGCGGGTCAGCACAGCCAGGGCCTTGGCGCCAGCCAGGAGATGAGTCAAGGCCGTGCCCTCTCCAGTCCCCTCAGCGAGAGGCACAAAACTGACCCGGGAGAGGCGCGCGGAAGCAGAACCAGAATTTTAATGTGTTTTTATAAAATGTGTCTGCTGGCATCGCGTGACGAGAGAGTCAGTTCTCCACTCTCCCCCGTGCCACATCACTTTTTACGTATTATTTCTGATGCAAGCTGTCCTGTCTTTTCTCATGTGAGCTGTTTTAAAACAACGTTTTGGTTGCTTTTTCCAGAAGACTACTGACGTTTCCTTCCAGCCCCCATTGCTAAGAGCCCTGCCACGCCCTCCCGTAGCCTCCTTGTCCTTCCAGCGTCCCCTCAGGCCACTGATGCTGGGTCAACGCTGGCCTTGCCTGCCGTCCCAATTCTGTCCCCTTTTCTTTGGAACCCGTTAATGGCACCGTGGCTCGCTCTGCATCTGTTTCAGGGCCCTCTTCTTCACCTTCCGTTTTTTTAGCGTTTGGCCCTGTTGACATGTTCTCGTCCTGATTTCCCGCTTGGTTCTGTAATTCCCTTCACCCACTCCAGTTCTGTCACCTTGTCCATCAACTCTCACCTCTCCAGCCATGGCCATCTGAAGTTGTATCCCATGTCTTTTTTTCCTCTGCCCTTGTTTGCCTTCCCCGTACCTCACGGCGTACTGGTTGGGGCACGCAATGTGCCTGCCTTTTTCGGAGAGCGCTGCGTACGTCTGCAGGGCTGTATAAATGATTCACCGCGCTGATGGTAGAATGTAGGGCATGGTGTGTTTTTGGATGGGAGCTGCATTGCCACTGAGGATACATTTTGCTTCGAGTGATGTAAATGTCTTTCACCAAGTAGAAGGAGCGTCTAGGACCTTCACGAAAGTCCTATTTTTATTGCATGAGGCGCAGGATAACAAGCAAGACCTTGAAATGCTTCATCTGAATGGGCGAGGGTTTTTTATTACTGTACATAAACAGAAGCAGTTCTAGCTCTGGATTTCAGGTTTTTCCTCCCCAAGACCCTTGAGGAACATGTTCAAGAAACGTGCTCTCAGGAGTGTGTGGAGATCTTCAGATCTTTTGGGGTGTCACCGTTTGAACTATCAATCAGATAATAATATTTTTTTTGTGATGGAGGCATTTCAATAGCAATTTGCTTTTTCACTAAATGTAACAAGTTTTGAGAGGTACAACTTCCCCATGCTGGACTGTGGCTTGCCATGCTGGACTCGGGAGAGCAGGGAAGGGCGTGGCTGGGAAGCGGCGAGAAGCAGCAGGTGGGCTCAGCTGTTGACAGTTCCCCCTCTAATCTGGGAAAAAAAGAAAGCAGCCCTCCGACAGCCTGGTGGGAAGCTGCAAGTCGAGGCGTAAACCAAACAAGGGGTAACGAAGGGAGACGGCTCTTCTCCTGCCCCCGTGGTGCATCCAGCAGGTGCTGCCCAGCCGGTTGTACCTCCAGTTGTACCTGGAGGATCTGGGAAATCCAGGCAGACTGCCTAGCTGCTTCCCTGCGCCTTCCCAAGGTAATTAATCAGCTGGCACAGCCTGCCAGTTAGGCTAAGTGGGCAACAACGCGTTTCTGGCATTTCAGCAACTTCAGCTGGAACGCGTTCCCATGGGTCGGACTGGCAAGGGTAATCCGGTTTTGTTCCCTTTTCGTAGCTTCTGTGTGCTGCCTGGCTGGATTTTGCCGCTAATCGGGTAAAAGGGGCAGAAAGCGCACGCTTTGGGTGGGTGGGAGTGACCCTCCGCTCTCGGAGCTGGTGAAGTTCTCGGGGAAGGCTGGGAAATGCCTTAAAGGAAGTTAGGAGTGACAAATGGTTAAAGTTCAGCTTCATGCGGTCAAGACAGAATTTTTGAAGTCCATCTGCCAACATTCCCAAAGTGCTGCTTTTGATCTTTAGCAGAGCCGCAGGAAGACGTGAGTGTGCACTCGCTTGCAGCTTTGTGCGAGGTCTGTGGCAGGGCATCTCCCACAGAAAGCGCGAGCGCTTTGCCCACCTTTTCACGTAATTGCTGTTTCCACGCAGGAGAAGCGGGTGTCCCGTGCACTAGCCTGGCCAGGAGCACGTCCCTCTGCGAGGCAGCTGCCCGCCAGCATGGGTGTCGCCTTGTAGCACGCGGTGCGTGGGAGCAGGACGCCTGTGGCGTTGCGCAGTGGGTCCGCTGTGACTTTGGGTGGCTTGTGGTCATTTTTTGAGCTCAGCATCATCAAACCATCCTAAAAAACATGGAGTCCAAGAGAGAGGAGCGGTAAAAATCCACCCCCTCCGTGCTCTGGTCCCTGATAAAGTGTTTTCTCCTCAGGATCCTGGAGGAACATCCTTATTTTATGAATGACTTTAGGGAGAGGAGCAATCCCCACCAGGCAACCATCGGGGAGGGTGGATTTTATTATATTTTGCCAGTAAACAAAAATTGGTACATTTAATACTTGCCCAAGTCCTGCGGGATCTCTCTGACTAATGCGAAGTGACAGTTGTAGCAATATTCCGTATAAATACCCATCTATTTGCAGGTGTCTGTGCTATTTTTAATGTGATCTCACCTTTCTTGCTGTGAGGGAGAACGGGATGATCGATGGACTCTGCGCCTCTGCCTATCATTTATATTGTGTTGTTGTTTATGAGGATTCAAGGATTTTAATACACTGGCTAGCTTAGCACAGTAATTGTTATTCATGTAATTTACCGCAGAGCGCAGATTGGCGCGGTGATGCCGAGCTGGTTGCGCGGTCGCTCTGCGTGGTGACGCAGGCAGCACCACGTGCTCCTGAGCAGGGCTGTCACCTCGCGCCGGACTGAGGTGCAATGGGTGGGGTTGAGTCAGAGTAAAACATCCAGTGGGGGGAAAAAGAAAAAAATTTAAAATTTAGGAGGATTTGTAGCATATGATTCAAGTGTGCGTGGTACGAGGACCGCTTTATGCCGTGTTCTGATATGCTGTTTCTTTAGTCTTAGTTTTAGATGTTTGATCCGGTGTTAAGCAGACATTCTGATGTGGCTGGTATTTTTCCTTGTGGATAACTCGAGCCTTTATTGTGTCGATTTGCATATATACGTGTCTATTTATATACACATATATATTTACATTGCTATAATTTACTTGCACGCATTCAGTGAATTATTCATGAGGGACGTTTTGAATTTTAATTCATCAGCATCTTGCTTAATGCGGGCTGTAAATGTATTTCTGACCTCCGAGATAGGAAATTTCACCACGATTTTGGACACATACGCTTCCCCACAACCCTCAGAGGGGCTTCGTTGGAGCCCGGGTGTGGGGGAAGCACCCTCAGGCGCTGGCTCTGCCCCAGCCCAGCAGCACGTAGATTCCTGTTGCGCCCATCAAACCAACATCCCACCCATCGCGGAGACCCCTGATCGCAGGAGCCGGAGTAGAAAGAGCCCCCAAACCCACGCTCCCCCGTGTGACCCCAACATCAACCCCGAGCGGGACGTGCCAGCGGGGGTGTTTACGCACCGTGCTGGGTTTGGGCAGCCTCCGGCAGCCTTTCGCTTTGACTGTTGAATAAAGCATTTTTGTGGCCTGCTCAAACCTTCGAGCTGTGTTTACATTTTAATAGGCACTGCTGCAGAATGGAACATATTTTTATTGCTTACATTTATCAGTAAGAGAAAAAACTGAGTGCCTGGTTGCGGCTTTGTGGAGAATGGGCTCTTCTAAGTCATCAGTACATGAAACTGTTCAGGGGGAAATAGCGTAGAATTTTTAACTTGTTGGATAACCATGCTGCGCCTGCGTTTGATTGCTGATACGCATTATCGGAAAGAAATTCTATTTAAAAATAAAATTTTCAGTAATGTCAGCATGGAATAAAATGCGCAGGAAGCAGAAAGTTGCATCTTGTTGTTTCATGCCAAAAGGGAGACCTGTATTACCTTCACTTAAAAAAAATATTTAAAATTAAGCCAAGTACGTAAGCTTTCGAAATTGCGTGTTTCAGATACGCTGCAACCTGAAGGATGGTTTGCCCTCGTAACAGCACTGCAGGCATTTTGTTTGGTACCGAAGGAAGTCTGGGAGGGAGGCAGAGGTATCCCAGCGAAGGGGATTTTGGTGGCACCCCTCCCTTTTCGGCATGGAAATCCCTCCCGATCCATGCAGATGGCGGAGCAGCGTGCATTCTGCGGGCAGTTCCTGCGCGGCGCCGCCGTGGGGTTACCAGCAGGCAGGGTCTGCCCGCTCTGGCCTGGGCTGCCCTCCCCCTTCCCCGGGGCTGGAGGTGCTGCCGGTGGTGGTGGTCCTGCGACGAGCCCACTGTCGCCGCGCGGCTCAGAGCCAACGGCCGGATTCCCTGGGGAAGCCTCTGTCCTCTCCCGGCGTTCCCAGGGGGCATCTCGTTAGAACCAGAGATGCAGTTTGAGAATACTCTCGCCAGATGTCGGATGGGACCGATCCCTGGCAGCAGGAGAACGGACTGAGGGCGGGCGATGCCGTGACCGCTCTGCAGGCTGCTGCTCCGCGCGCTGGTGGGCGCAGCTGAATTTGGGAGCCAGCCCCGCGAGGCCGCAAAGCAAACTGCTGGGAAGGCAGCGGTGCATCGGCAGTTCTCATCACCTGGCGTCTGCGGCGACCGCGGAAGCCGACTCGCTCACCAGAGTGTGGCGTGATTAGGGGGAAGCTCAGGTTTTGCAATCTGCAGGGAGTTTGGGCTGAAAGTCCGCTCGCTAAAGCTAACACGAGTCGGCTCGGGACAAACAGCTCTGTCTGCAGAGGCCATGCTGGGAAACATTTTGGCGCTGATTTAATGGGAAGCACAGAGTTGATGGGTGGGCAGCATCCCACGAGCTGCGTGTTGCTTTAAAAAGTTCATCAGGTGCTTTAAAAAATTAAACCAAAGTTTTCGGGTTGAATATTGAATCATTACTCAGACCTTTTTTTTCTATTGGAAAAATAGATGTTGATAGATCTAATTCTCTGAAATCAATTTCTTTTAAAGCGATTGACTTCATGTTTTGCTTAGCAACAAACACCTTTGGGCGCATTCACCAAAGAAACATGTGGATTAAATAACAGTTAAAGTATAAGCCCGTTTGCAGTACACAGCGATTTCAAACGTGTTCGGTGCCCAGCGTCGGCAGCGTTCGGCTTACGCCCCTGTGAGGCACCAGCTCCTTGCGCCGCGCCTCTCCTGAGCCGGACTGTGACGGGTGGTGCCGCGCTGTGCCGTGAGGTGGGGGGTGTTCTTCATCCCGGGAAACATGTCAATTAGAGCGTCAGGAACCCATTAATGCCGCTTTTTAATAAGAAAGAAAGAAGAATTTAGAATCGAGCAGAAGTTACCCAGGTCCCTCCAGGTCAGTGGCAGCAGCTCGTTGGCACGGGTGATGTCCAGCACCCGGACCAGGAAGTGGTGGCAGAGGAGGAGCGGTGAGGACCGGTCCCTGTGGTCGCTGGGGACCCTCTTGCGCCCACCGCTCTGGTTTGTTCTGTTTCTGTGGTCGTGCCTGGCGCAGGAGGTGCTGCGTGTGCAGCAGCAAAGGCCTGCGATGCGTCGCTTCTCTGCTGGTTCTCCCCGCTGCCTGTCTGTGGGTTGTCTTTTCCTGTTGCAGATGCAGATAAGGCTGCAGGTCCTTCTTTGTTGAAAAGCTGTGGCTGGCTGTGCCAGAGGGAGAGGGGAAGGGGAAGACATCTCAGCATGCACCCCGAGCATTTTCCCCGCTGCGGCTCCAGCATCCCGGGTGGATGGTGTGCCGGCTCTCCTCCGACCAGAGCGACCTTGGTGATGCTTACTGGTTGTGCTGTTCCTAACATCGTTGTGAATGGAGAGATGGGGATTACAGACTGGTAGGGAAGTAAAAATATAACTTAATGAGGCTTTGAAATAGCCGTACATTTTGACCTTTGAGGTGAATTCAGCTAAATGACCTTGAAATAAGCTGTTCCCTTCCTGCAGAGGCAGTGACATTTGTGAGGCTGTAGAGCGTTAAGGAGGGGGAGTTTTCCTTTAACCGGGTTTCCATGTCGCTGTGGCCATACATTGCTCTCTGCAGGAACACTGCTGCCCTTGCCTTCCCTTGGCAGCTGGTTTTCTGGCTTCCTCGCTCCGGCGCGTTCTCCTTCGCCGTTGTCCTAAAGCAGCTGCGGAGCTCTGGTCGCAGGGCAGCTCCCGCTGGTGTTAGCAGAGCGTGCTCCTCGGGCTGGCCGGCCGGTCGCAGCACAGCGCAAGATGGGCTCAAAAGGAGGGCACGATCCTTCTCCCTCCCCACGAGCATCGTCTGGAGGCAGCTCAACGCGGCGGTCTGCTCAGTGTCCGGCGACTCCTCCGCCGAGCTCTCTGCCATGGCTGTCTCTGTCTGGGTGTCCTGCTCTCTCCGAGGAGCGAATAAGGCTCCGAAAGGGACAAATGCAGTGGTTCGCCCAGCAAAATGGAGTTAAACCGCAGCAATAATAGCAGAAGTGCTATTGTAAGTGGAGCGCTCTACAAAACGGGAAGGAGTGTTTGATTATTGGGGTTGCGAAGTCTCCATGTCAGCCGCTAACAAGTGTGCCATCGCGGGGATCCCTTTTTGCTGCTTGCCCTGACTTTCTGAATGTTACTTTCTTTTTTTTTGTCTGCATCTCAGAGTGCTTTTCATGTGCTCCATCTGCCTCACAGCCTTTTGTGTGGTATTTTCCCACCTTGGCAGGGATAATCCATCGAATTCCGGCGTGCCACGTTATCGAGGCTACGTGGCAGCCCTTTGAGCCTGACGATGCCGGCCTTACAGCCTCACACATGCATTGCATGGCAAGAGCCCTGCAGATCTTTTTCTTCCGACCTCTCTCACTGCTAAAATATTGTCCTGTGGATATCAGATGAAAAGGGTACAACCTTATTTCTTCACAGATCAGCTGATCTAGCCCAGAGGCGTAATAAAATTCCAAACTTTGCTTTTAGGAATCATCTTTTATAAGTAATATTTTTCAGAGTTAAGTAGTAGGTACACAGTTGAGAAATAAAATACCAAGGCTCGGCGCCTTGGAGCTGTGCAGGGTTCTACGTTGTGCTGATGGCTCAGTTTCATTGGGAGAGTTACATAATGTAGAGATGGTCCCTTTTTCTAGGGATGGGGCTTCGGTGCTGGCGTGGTCCAGTCTTGCTGCTGGTCCTCTCGTAATGAGAAGCGGTGTGGGGTCTGCACTGACGCTCCCCACAAAAGCCTTCAGACGCCTGGTCTGCAGCTCTCTGTCTCAGCATGGAGAAGCATTCAAGTCACTCACGTTAATCTCAAGAACTGTAAACACCTGGATTTGTTGTTAGAGTTGAAGCAAGGGCAGAGGCATTGGGGAGCCCCGGTGAGCAGGAGCCCATCCCGGTCGTGCAGACCCCGTCTGCGAGCGTCCTGGTCCGCACTGGCCGTGTGAACCCCCCGGCGAGGGCAGGGACGACACGGCTGCTGGGCGAGAGCCCGAGTCCGAGCGGTCTGCGCTCTGCCCGTTGCTGGGTAAGCGGAGAAAAGCCTTATTTCAGTCTGTGGCAGTAGGCGTGCTGCTGTTTTTCATGCACAAAATGGGTTGCCTGTTGCCAAAACAGGCTCTTGCTGTCTGCTGGTGTCTGCTGGTGGGTCTTGTGCCATCACCAGCTGCGTCGCGGGGAGGTTTTATGGCCACGTGGTGTCAGATCCGCACTGCCCTGTGAACGTGGTCGTTAGGATTCCGTGCTTTTGCCTGTTAATGGTGCTGCAGAATACCGATAATTGTAGGAAGCATCATTTAACATCATTGCCAGCATGCTCTACGTCTATTTATACACGTTTTCACTCACAGTCAGCAGAACGCAGGCTCTAAAAAGCACCCAATAAGTCGAATATCCCATGGCTCTTACTCTGTTACCAGGCTGTGAGTGCTGAGTTCAGCTCACTGCACCGTGGGCTGTTTTCTGAGTTATCCGGGGGCTCACCATTTCTTTTTATTTCTTGCCTCAGCCTGGCCATGTTGGAGGACCAGTTCCTGAAGATAATGCCTGCGCTGCTCGCTCCTCCTCAGGAATCCATTAAAAGTTCATTAAACTTTTTACAGACATAAATTCAAAGTGCTGAAAATTGCTGGAGTTCAGAAAATGTGGGGAGAATATGAAAGACTTTTGCATTTCTTGTCGAGTGATCTTAACTTTGTAGCTGTAAAATAACCTTGGATGCCCACACTGGGGCTCCTGTCCGGGGGAGCGCTTGGTTCAGCAAACGTACGTCGGCTTCCAGCTGCATACCGTTGTTTTACAGATGGGTGTATGGCATTGCAGCATCGGTGCTGGCAGCCAGTGGTGTATTTTTATTGGGAACACACCGAGGGCATTCTGTCTGGTTGTAAAGCACCTGCAATACAAAAGGTAAACCAACATTCTGAAGATGTTGACTTACAGAGGTTGGGTAGGCAACTCACTGATATTTTTTTCTTAAACTTGCAATTTCCAAATTCCAGATTGAATTGAAAGTAAAGATCTCTGTATGTGATGGGTTCAGGTCCTGCAGCAGGCTCTCGGCTCTTTCAAGAGAAAGCGCAGAGCGTATTTAGTACTTCTGGGAGCTTTTTTAATAGTGTTGGGTAAGCCCCAGCATTGTGGGATAAAATACAACTGATATATCTTTGGCCTGACATTTATGGAAGTGTAAACGTTGTGTTGTTACGGCCAAACCATAAGGCTTGGACCAAGGGGAAAAGCAGGGCAGAGCGTGCGGGTGAAAGGAGCCTTTGTGCGGGCAGAGCAGAGCGACGTGCTCTGGCCTCGAATAGCCACGGCTGTAAAGTGGAAAAGCGAGGAGCAGAAAGTGGAAACCATCACGAGAGCATCAGGTCTGGGCAAAAGGCTGCGCTGATAAATCAGAGGCGCATGCGTAGGGTCAGCATGTGGCTGGGGGGAGCGTCCATCGCGTTAAACTCGGGCAGCGCTGGTGCCTTCTGGGAGGTGGTGGTGGAGAAGCTGCTGGAACCCCGGGAGGGGACGGTGTGCCGCTGCCTTCCACGTTGCCACGGACACAGGAAGATGCACTCCGGCCTTGCCGTGTTTGGAAGCTGTCGGGCGCTGGCAGCGCTGCTGTCTGGGCACGTCCCGAGGCCTCCAGCAGCGGGTGTGATCCTCGGGATCAGTCCATCGTGGAAGCGAGCCTTTCTCCGCCCCGTTTATAGATCTTATTATCCATTTATAGACCTCATCCCCATGCTGCTGCCAGCGTCAATACCTCGTCTGCGTTTACTGCGGAGCAGTTGGTGCTCGCTCCTGTTGTTCTTGGGTAAAAACCCAGGGTTTCTGAAGTATTTTGGGGCTCTGTAAGTTTTGTAGAGCTATATGTAGAACTTACCGTCTCTAAATGAACTTCAGTGTATACTTCATGATAGCCACTTACTAAGGAGGAAGATAACGCGCAGTCACGCTCTCATACATCCTTTGGTTCCGAGGAAGCAGGAGGCCTTTGCTGGTTTCCCTGCACGCCGTTCAAGCTCTTGACTTGTTAAACGCAATGCCACCTTGAAGTGAATTTGTCTGTTATCTGAAAGGCATGGAAGCAGACATTAAAAATGGACTTAATTTTATTCTGCAAGGAGTCAGGGCATGTCCAGCTGCTTATAATTACTAATGAACTTATCTCTGCCTGACTACTTTTTATGATGTTTTTATTTTTATTGATATAGTCACGCTTACACTGATCATTCCTCAGAGGCAATAACGGGGTCACTGGAACAGAAGCGGCTTCAGTTTTGTCAGCGGGATCTTCCACGTTTTGTTTGGTTTGACAGCCTTTAGCAGTAACGTTGCTGTTGTTGGAGCTCATCTTTCTGATTGCTCACACCTGGGGCTGGAAAAACAGATTTGTTTCCCCCCGTGACAGGGACGGACTCGCAGTGCTCAGGCAGAATTCGGCTGCCTTCTCCAATTTTTTTACAACAAACTGAGACCTGCTGCGCTCTTTTAATAAAAAGGATGCAAAGAAATACCCTAAAAATGCAGAAAAAAAAGAGCAAAGAAATGCAGCTTGTACTCCATGGGCTCCTGCCTTCATGCGGCGTGCCGCGATGCTGATCTGCCCAGCCTTATGCTGCGGCCAGGCCTGGAAGCGTTGAACACCAGTGCCCAGCGCCTCGCATGACTGCGGGTTTGTTGCGTGACTGCGGGTTTGTTGCGTTACTGCGGGTTTGTTGCATTACAAGAGCAATGCCACAGTTACCGAGCGGGAAGAGGTTTCCTCTGCTTTGCTGCATCGCTGTGCGTGCTGACTGCCTCTCCCTGCGGCTCTCATCCCTGCTTTGGAAGGAGCAATGCAGCCTCTGGTGTGGAAATGTCCGTAGACGTAAGGAAGTTAAATAGGGAAGGTTCCTGCTGGCCTCCGGCAGATCTAATCTGTGAGCCGTTAGAGCCGGTGTAGATTGTACCAGGCGTGACCTTGGCTGTCTTGTTCTGGGTGAGAAATGGGGCACCGTGCTGGGAAAGCCTCGCTGAGCAGGAGCCCGGGTAGGTGAGCCATGAAACTTCTCCATTCCATCCTCACTTTGCAAGCTGTCCACGCGCTTGCTAGCACCTGCATCCCCAAAAGAGCCATGCAACACATTGCAATCACTTTGCAAACTTCTTGCTGTACCTGCAGGAGACCTTGAACTATAAAACAGCATTTTATTATCTGCATAACGCTGGACCCTTGCAGTAATGCCAATGTCAGAAAGATTGTTAATAAATAATGAGGAGCAGAACGAGCCAAGGGTTGACCTTTTGCAGAGCACCATCTGTCACCAGAGCTTCACTTCATCTTTACTTCCAGTCTTGATTTCTTCTCCCACCCCCTTGGGGGATATTGCAGGTTTCACTCTTATTAATAGCTTTTGTCTGACTTGTAAAAACTCTTATAAAATGGAGAGGTTCCCAACTTTCATGGGAGACAAATATTTGGGGAACTAAATCAGGGATGTTTGTGGAAGTGCCGGTGGCTATAAATGACCCTCCTCGGACCAGAGCCACCTGGCAGAGGGAGGCGGCTTGAAAACGTCCCCGGATCCTGTGAGTTAGGGAGCGTGTCTGAGAGCACTGCTGGGACACTAGATCACACCCGGCATTTACAGCTGCCGTGGTTCCCACTCTGTATTGTCTGGCAACGGGAAGGTAAGAAAGAAGGCAAAGCACAGGGAAGGAGTTTCCCGAGCGTTTTAAGTTGGGGCTTGCTCGCACGCCCCAAGGGCTGGATCCTGCAGTGTAGAGGTCGCCTGCCGGGGCAAGGCAGTCGCAGCGAGCGCGTGCTCCTGGGCCACTGCGGGGCAAGCATCGTCTGCGGCGTGTTGCGTAATTTGGGAGGAAATTACAGGAAGATAAATGCCCCATTTTTTCAAACTGTTCATAAATAAGTGCTTGTTAAAGGCATCCCCTCGAGTTGGGGTGCGAGGGGCCTGTTTTGCAGTATGGTTTGGGTTGGCTCCTCCCCCGCCTCGTTAGCTATAGTGCCATCAATTGAAGGAAATCATAGTCAAATATGATCTACACAAAATTTCCCTCCTTAATTCTCTCTAATTTCCAAAGCCTTTCATCATAGAATCCAGATACAGGGAAAATCTGTTAAGTGGTCTCTCCTGCCTTTGGAGCCAAAGCTGGGTGGTGCCTGCAGTGCGTTGTCTAACGCTGTGCGGAACCTGAAACGTTCCAAGTGATGGGCCAGGAGGTGACTCTGAGACACAGCCAGTCGTACTGCCGCCGGGGTTTCCTTGGTGTTCTGCCTGAGCCGAGGAGGAGTTTCCTTGTTTCTAGCTACTGTAAATTCCCACCATCTAGAGAAATACTTCTCTTGACGTCTGATGGTTTCTTTTCTGCAAGCTTTTCCTCTGCACGCAAACGGGCACGGGGACATTGTTACGCTGCACGTGTCTCGATGTCCAAGAGGAGAGCCGGGAGCGGAAGGGTGGGAAGCTCTGAGGGCAGAGTGCTCCCGGGTGAGCCCTGAGCATGCCCCTCACTTCCTACTCACATCGATATTTGGTATTTAGTTTTCTTGCCTTTTTTTTAAAGCAAATTGTAGCTGGAAAAGACAGGAAATTTTAGAACTTTCCTATTTTGTCTCTGATGGCCACTGGCACTTCTAATTGAGTATCTGGACATTTGCTTATGGGATGCTTCTGTCAGAATGAGAAACCCTAGAGCATCCTCCTGAACTGCGGAAACGGCTTCGCTTGATTCAAAGTACTTGGAGAGATAAAACCTGAAAGTCAATTGACTTAAATGTGGAAAAAAATGCAGCTTGGTTATTATGGCGTATGCTAAATTTTAATAGCATTTAGAAAGTGCTTTGTGGGGTAGAAAGGAGAAGCACACCCATCAAACCTCAGCTGTGTTCTGGTTTATAGCGCAGAACACTGCTGCTGCCATCCAAAGGCTTTAACCGGTAATAAGGCACAGTTGAACCCGAGGGTTTCAGGATATGTGTAAAAAGTGTGCGTTTAAAGGAGTGGAATGAAAGGCTCCACGGCAGAGCAGGTAGGATTTAGGCAGAGATGCTTTTAGGGGAAAAGCCTCTTTGACTTATTCTGTTTTGTAGATAATTATTTCCTAACACGTGCCACTAAATAACATTTTGAGAAGTTTGGAAGGCTCGGAGTCTCTAGTGTATTATGTTTAAAAAAACAAACCACCACAATTGCAATAATGTACTGATCTGTATTTTTATTGACAAAATGGGTAAGAGAGGATGCTGTTCTTTGGTTAAGAAAGCAAACCTGAGGAGTGATGTATTTCAGCAGTTTGAAATATTGCTTGTCATTTCTGACTTGAGCAAGTGCTGTCACAGCTGATGCCTGGTTTTCATCTGTAATTTTATTTTTCATTATATTTCTTTTTTAAAGATACTGTGCTTTCTTGCACAGATTCACAGTCCTTTCATCTTTATACGCTAATAAATACGTTGTTATGCGCTTTTTGCAAACTGCTGCAGAGAATTAAGCCCGTAAGTCTTTCCCTGATATTAGTTCAGGTGTTCTGTCCCGTTTCCGAGTGCATTGCTTTTTAGTAATGCCACTGGGAAAAAGAAAACAACCTAAAAAAGAAAAACAGAATCCAGACTTAGCTAGATTTTGCTCTTCCTTGTAGAGAGGTAGCCAACAGCTGGTGCATAGGGCCAGCTGCTGGCGTGCGGTGCGACAGCCTGGCGCGGCCTCGCAGCGCGCGCGCTGCGGTGGGCAGGCAGCCGTTTCTCCTTGCGGTTTGCAGGTGATGGTGGCTGTCCCGATGGGAAGCCCTCGGGCCCAGCCTTCTCTGGTTTGCTGCTCTGGAGCCTCCACCGTTTCTGCATGATAAATGGTTGCTGCCTCTCTACGCAGAGTGGGTAATTTATTTAAAAGCTTTTCCCTAGCTGTAGAAGCTCACCTGAGCAGTCAATGGAGGTGAGAGCTGCGTGCATTAAACCCCACTTTGTACAGACGTGTGAGAACGGGCTGCCTCTCGAGCCAGCGTTTTGTCGGGTCAGACCCGTTTGAGACGCGGAGCTGGTGCTGGTGGGACCATGCGTCGCTGTGCCCGCGGGATCGGGCCCGCGTGGCTGGTCCCTCCGGACGGCGAGGGGGCAGAGGACGAGCACCCACGCTGGGCGGCCGGCGAGCTGGGCACCTCCACTGGAGGCCATGGGTTCAGTCGCGCTTTGGACACGCAGAGGACGCGGCCGGGGCTCGCAGACAGAGTCGTCTGTCCGTCTGGTGGGAGCAGAGCAGCGTCTCCATTTCCAGCGTACGGAGACTGTCAGGCACCTGGGTGCTTTTGTGTTTTTCCTTGGATGTAAGTGCAGATGGCCTGCCTGGAAAACGGTATAAACCGGTTAGAAAGTCAGCGGTTCCAGGAGTTTCCAGTTAAAATGGTGAACAGTGGAACATGCTGACTGGCACCAACGAATCAGATGTTAGAGATGAGATACTTTGACATATTTGTTGCAGCATTATTTATTAAAACGTAAATTGTAATTGTACAGATAAATCATGATTCTCGTAGATCTTCTCTCTGCCAGTGGAGTAGCTATGGAGTGGAAGGTTGCTCAGGATTTAGGATAATGGCTTCAGGAGTTCCTGACATCTCCTGTGAACATGTTCCACTCTCCTCCACACTGGCGGCTCTCAGGAACGGGAGACCAGGCTGAACAGGGATGGATCTGATGTGACGGTGTCTGTGTTTCTTGTCTGCGGATGGGTTATCCCTCACAGATTAAATTCTGACCGCGTTTCCATGAAGGTTCGTTTGCCAGCATACTCTAATGATCCTCCCTGACATGCACACCCCGACACACGTGAGTTGCACGGCAGGAGGTGTGGTGGTCCTGTCAGAAATGCAGCGATGGCTGAAGAGGGAGCACGGGCAAAAGCTGCTTTTCCTCAGACTTCTCTTGGGTCTGGCTGGGGAAGCCTGTGCCTTGTCTGAGGAGCAGCATTAATCCTGAGCTTCTGAACAAAGATGCTGCCTTTAATAGAGCTGCTTTTGAAACATAGCTCCTGGAGTTGTACAAATACCCCATCAATAGTGCAGCGGCTCATTGCATTGTCCCCAGTGCATGCAATCTTCATTATTTGCACTGTTGGTAAAAGGCGGCATTTCTAGCAGATCCGCACTACTCCATTTAGCCGAGAACAATGATTTATTCCCCCCTCGCCATCAGACACCCTCTGTTTCCCTGGCTAATAACGAGCCCTGGCTGCGAGGGAGGGGACAGGGAAGGATGGCTCTGCTGCGAGGAATGGCAACAAACCAGGCACTGGGAGGAAAAGCTCCCGCTGCCTTTGGGACGGCGTTAAAATGCATACACGTTGCTTAAAGCCCGAAGTGACCCGCTGCCGTAGGCAGTACTAGAGGAGGCTCTGATTTCAGGTGGCCCGGTGCCCCGGCAGGGTGGTGGGTGGGAGGCGCTGTCTTAGCGCTGTGGTTTGGGGCCGTGCGTCCCCTCCCTCTGCCTCTGGGGCTGCCTCTCTCTCTTTCTGTCCATGCTGGGTACAGCAGGTCTTGCCGCAGGCCATCCGTCCCCTTCCTCTCCTCTCCTGCCCAGCGCCTGCTCCCCGCCGGCTTCGCAGGCTGCAGGAGCTCTGGGAGCAATGAAGGAGGCCATGCACTGCTAACAGGAGTAAGCAGGGCCCTTCCAGTGGGTTGGTTTGGTGCTTGTTGAGGTGGGGAAATCACATTAAATTTCCAAGACTCAGCATTTTGGGTCCTTGGAATAACCTGCCGGAGAAGAAAGGCGAGCTGCTGCCGTCAGAGGCTCTACTGGGGGCGTGAGCTCCGTGGCGCGAGCCCCGCGTAGGGCAGGACGCAGCCGGGTGCCGGGCTGGGCTGCAGGCAGAGGCAGCTCTTCCAGCTCTCCCAAATCCCTCAGCATCCGTTGCGGATGGTGAAAAGCAAATACTGGGGACCTTTGACTGCCAAGTGTTTCTGCCTTTTTTCACTTCCCAGCAGCAAGCTCACACGTGGGACGGTCGATGAAGCGCCTGCGCAGGGTTGTGGGTTGAGGGCAGAGGGTGCCTAGAGCCTCGCCTGGCTGTGGCTCCCGCCGCGGTTTAACAGCTCGTGCGTGCTGGATTGGTACAAAGAGCATCCAGGAAAAGGATGGGGAAGGGCACCCTTGCTGCGCTGCCTTTGACATTTCCATTCTTTAAAGCTGTTGTGACCGGGCAGACTGGTCCGCCAGAGCCATGCGATTATCGCTCAGGCGAAGGAAGAGATCTGTTGGTATCTCTGTCCAGCTGTCACGCAGAAACCTTTGCCAGCTGCTTTCCTCCACTGCGAGTGCCAATCCTGACAGCTATTCGCTTTCACGGTTGCATGCACATGTGGGCTGAGTCATTTGTCCACCCCAACGCCTGCGCTCTTCCAGAGTCATCGCTTTCCAGGGCACAGCCTCCTCTCTTAACGCCCGCTGTTCCATTATAGTTCCCAATTGACCACTGCTTTGGAGATCTGTCAGCCAGCCAGCTTTTAATCCATTAAATGTGTGTGTAACAGATAACGTATAGCCATGATTTTTAAACATGAGAATGCTGCTTGGTACCAAGTCAAATGCCGTACAGAATGTTAAGTGCCTGTGTCAGCCAGACTGTGAACCTCCTCAAGGAGTGCAGTCAGGTTTGCTCGACAAGAGCAGTTTCCCACGAAACCGAGCTGGCGAGCATGAGTTGTAGTTGTGTCCTTTAATTCCCTGTTAATTGAATCTCCTATCAATTTTTCCACTGCTTTGCCCAGGCCTGGTGTTAGACCGGTCAGCCCAGCGTGAAAGAACGCGAGGTTCGTTCTGCTTGACTGTTTTGGGTATTGATTAAGAGAGGAACAGAACACAGGTGTTATGTGTGATTCAAAGTCAGCGGCCCTTCCCGTGTTACAGGTGACAAACACGACAGTCTGTTTACTTCTCCTCGTCACATATCGCTATGCTTTGCATGCATTAACTACACTGAATGCGGTTCATGATTAATACCAGCCAAAAATTAGTGTTTCTGGTGACTGTAAAAAGCTGAGAGATGTGATGTTAAGAACAGCAAAATCTCTTAACATTCTGGTAAGTGTTCAACATCTGTTTCCCAGATAAAAGTGTGTAAAATTGGGTGGGCAGCAAAACCAGGGCGTGACGGAGCACACGCTCAAGGCGGCGCTCGGGGGTGCTGGGGCCCTGGGTAGCACCGGGGAGTTAATCAGACCAGCGGTGAGAGAGCGTCTCAGTTGTACCTTGCAGGAGACGTGTCAAAAGAGGTACCTCAGGTACGTCAAGGCGGGTGACACCATCCTGGTTTCATTAGGGAAAGGAAAAGACTGGTGACTACATAAAATTTTTTGCTTCATCCAGTAATGTTAGAATAAGCCAGCAGAGAAACCTGCAAGTCTGCTTAATCCTAGGAAAAAATGTGGTGGGTTGTTTTTTGTTTTTTTTTCTTCATTTAAACATTCTTGCTTCAAGCTTAAGCGTGTTCTTATTTGGGAGTATGTTTCCAGTTATTTGCAATGTGCTAATTACCCAGTGGCAGAACCTAAGTGGGTGTAAATTGTCATATCTCTGCTGACTTCAGTGGAGCTGTGGCAATTTGCACTTCAGGAGGATCTGTCACCTAGATTCTTGCCAAATTTGAAATCCCTTCGCTCTAACTTGGCTGGGGAGCCTCTGGGTTGTGGGAGTACAGAAGAAAGCAAGCGTTTTGCAGGGCTTAAAAATTCTGCACATCTCATTGATTTGTTAGCGTTTGTGTTTGTTATTCAGCCCACCACAGTAACGTGTAATGGATACTTGGGCCATCTCGGCTGATGAGAAAGGAATCCTGCTTCAGATCGCGCCGTTGCCATGGAAACCGCTGCGGCGGTACCCGCGCGGGCTCCCCGCAAGCTGGAGGGGGCATCAGCGATAATTCAATATAGAGGAGGCAGCGACGCGCACAGCCTTCAAAAGCCTCTGTGAAGCGAGAAACGTGTTAGAGGCTTGTGCCTTTTGTTGCGTCTTTTGCCATGACCATGCCTCTGGCCGGGACCTTTAAACGCCCGCGGCGGCAGAAATACCCTTCCTCCCCAAAGAGCTAACCCTTCCTTTTCAGAGCAGAGTGAATGAGAGATGAGTCAGGGTGATGGTAAATAGCAAGTGGGGAATTCCAGGCAGGAGGGCATAAATACAGATTTGTTTGGCTATCTAGCATCCTGACATTTCCTGCTGTAATGGCCTTTTAATTGATTAATCCTAATATAAAAGATTCATGTTGCCAGCTCCTTCCACAGCTTTTTCAGTTCAGTGGCATCTCAGAAGCCAACAAAAATGTCTGTCACGTTGATGGGAGCCGTGGAGAAAGCGATGGCAGAGCTGGGTGTGGGAGGCCCCGCGCCTCTGCGGCAGTGCGCGGCGAGTCACCTTGCTCAGGTGTGAGAGGCTGTTTGTGCTGGCTGGAGCCCATGGAAGTTGTTCTGCCGGTTGGCTGCACCGGCGAGTTGTTTGGTGATGGAGACTGGCGGGGACACCGAGCTGCACCGGTGAGCTGTGCTGCCCAGCTGGTCCCTCTTCCTTCAGGGCAGGTTCTCCTCTTCATCCGAACTGTTGGTGGGGCTCTTCATGGCTGAGCTTACCCGGGCACGCTGATCGTGAGCTCTCACCTGGGCACGCTGATCCTGAGCTCTTCCCTATAAACTCTGCGGTGCCTACTGAGCTTCTGAGGGGTTTTCTCCTGGGATGTCACAGGAGGCGGTCAGCTGGTTTTCTGGGCCTACCAGGGCTATAAAAATGTTTGAGATAATGATATCACTAGGAGGATGGTACCCAAGAGCCTTGTGAGACTCTGCTCCTGCATCTAGATGCATCGTGCAGCTTCAGCCAGAATCTGTCTGTAGGAAGAAGAAGAAGAGGAGAAAGCAATCCTTGCTTTCCCTTACTCTCTTCATTCCCCGGTTGTATCAATGTTTTCTCAATGTTTTAAGAACAAATGAAGGGCTTCCTTAAAAATCAGAGTTATATTACATGGTTATATATATAAAACGTATAATATATATAGCATATAATACAATAATATATATAACACATGATATATATGATATTAGTGCTTCTGAGAAGACTTCCTATGCAAAGCTTTTCCATTTTTTTAGACAGTAACATCAAAATTTGTCTTCCCCTTGGTTAAGCAAGGCACCTGCGTCCCTGCCTGCCTCTTCCCCATTTTCGCTCTCACGTCCGACCTGACGGAGCGTACTGCCTGCGGTGACCCTCTCCTCCGGATCCACAGCCTGCCCTTTGCGCTCATCAGAGTTGGCTTTGCTCAGGTGCTTCTCAACCACCCTCTTCCCTGTGCCCCTTGCCTTGTCTTGAGCCTCTGACAGCCTCTCCCCTCTGTGCATCCTTCCATTTGCAGCTTTTTTCTTCTTTTTTTTCCCTTTCTGGCTGATGTCCCGTAGCGTGCCTGTCCCGGTGTTCAGAGGCTCCTGTTGCCTCCTGTTAGTCCCCAATGCCAACCCACCCTGTGCTCGCTGGCTGCCTTTGCTGTTCCTCGCGCCTCTCACCAGTGTCCGGTGAGGCGCATCCTCGCTCCCCTTCCGACTGCCCTCCGCGGGGATGCCGGCGGGGCGTGAGCAAGTGCTTTGCGTGATGAAGTGCTGCCATCGCCACCTGTGAGGCAGAACATCGTTTTTTCTATCACTCCTCCTTGTGTCCTGCAAGGTCTCTTACGTGACACGACAGAGCCCTGTCCCCAGCCGTCGTGCCTCACGGCCACAGCGGTGTTACAATATTATTGATAATTGCAGCGAAGGACCCGGGCCCATCTTCCTTTTCTGCGTGGCTTGAGTAAAGATGGGGTGAGTTTCTCACTCCCTCTGTCTTTACCTGTGGGTGTTGTTAAGTACTGCTGTTGCTTTTTTCACCTTGTCCGATGCTAACTGTATTTATTCACCTTGTGCGTCACCTTGAGGGCATCGGTACTGGGCGTTCCTTTGAGGCAGCGGCTCAGACGATGCCGCCCTTCCCGCGTTCCTCTTGCTGCCTGCAGGCACCTGGCCACGCGGATGATAGCCCTGCAGCAAGGGGGCACGCTTCCGCGGAGAGAAGAAATCCACAGACAAGGAGAGATGTTTCCAGAATCTGACTTATCGACTGTCTGCTTGTACGTCCCATCCCTTTCCCGTTCAGGAGAATTCAGAGGCTGTTAGGCCCCGTTTCCAGATGAAGAGGGGCAGTTACTGGGGTGGGGAGAGCAGAGGGGGCCGCGTGGCTGGCCCGTTGGCAGCATCTTTGAACTTGCCACACCTGCCTTCCCTTGCTTATCCTTTACTACATGTTAAATTAAATATACGCATTGGTTTCATAAACAGGTGTGGTGTACCAGGTAGCAGATTTTTCTCTGCTTTGGGCCTAATTAATTAACATTTTGCTTGTACGGGTGTGTTGTTGGCTTTTATGTGGCTTCTCTGGCTGCCCATGTGGGTTTGTTGGCTGCACGGTGTTTTTCAGCACGGCTGCAGCAAACACACCATCTGGGGATGTTCACCCGACTACTTGAGGTGGTTTTTCACGTGGATATGGGTGTAAGGAGTTTCCGTGCTCCCCCGTTTTGCTGCGGGCGGTGCGCAGTTTGCTCTCCTCAGTGGTGCGGCGCTGGGCGGTGGCGGCTGGCGTTCAGCAGTTCGCTGTGCGGGGGTGTGATCCCCCCTCTGTCCTGTGCGCAAACGTCTCTGCCCCGTTATGTGCAGAGGTCTGCAGAGCTCTGGAAGCTGGCTTGGGAGCTGACAGGAAAAAACTGTTTCTTTGCAAACAAAGGTGGATATTGCACCGTTCCCAGATTGGTACGTTGCGTAAAGTTGATTTATGGGTGCAGAAACGACAGCCGGGGCCGCGGGAGCCGTGGGCTTGGGGACGCGGGTGTACTGGAACACCCCTGAGCGGTGGGCACTGGGAGGATGCTCCTCGTGCCGGGGTGCTGCCACGGCGAGCTCCTGTACTTCCCGGCGAGCACTGTGCCGGCTCCTGGTGATGGGCACTGTGCCCGCTCTCGGTGCCGGGCGCTGGCCCGCACGGCTGGGTGGCTGGTGAGCGCTGCGGCCCTGGTCCGTACTGCTCACCGCGCTTAGCTCACAGAGCAAGAGGGAACGCACAGTACCGTGTCACTGAGCAGCATCTGGGAAATTGCCCTTAGGTCTTACAATCCTGTTTGTAATCTTTGTAAAAATATTATTTCCCATTGCTACCAGTTTTATAATGCCAATATACTGAGCTCTGCCTCCCAGTATTACATCTTACACACAGCGCGGCCGCTTTATACCCTAGAGCACATGTGTTTTCTAAGCTGGCTTTCAAAAATAGCCGGTTTTAAAAAAAAAAAAAAGAATTCACAGGAGACTGCTGTTGGCAGGGAAAGAAGTTTTTTACTGTGATCTGGAGTGAAATGCACAGCGGATCTTTAATTGAAGTTCACCTTTAGCATTCAGGGTTCTTCTGGCTCCAGTTTGAAAGCCGTTGCGGTGGACTGTTATCTGCAGAGACTTGCTTTCCTTTGGGACTTCCTTCTGTGCTGCTACTCCAGTGCACGGAGCCAGAAAAACCACCCCCGTACCGCGCATCGTGGCCGCTGGCTGGAGCGCGCTGCCTGCGAGCCCAGGCTCTGATCGCCTGGAAGTCGCTGTGCACTCGCTGCCGCGTGGCTGCCTTTGTTGATGGTGAGCCCTCGTGCGCGCGGAACGCAGCGGGCTCGTGGCCGGCAGGTCGAGGCGGCGGCGCGAGATGCTGTGGGGCAGCTGGCTCCGCCGGGGTCCAGCGCATGCAGCGCTCCTGCCTTCCAACCCTCTTCCTCCTCCTCTAGAAAAACTAGCTGCTCTGCGATTCGTTTTTCAGATTTTATCCCACTAAAAACCTTATTATCCTCCCGTTTTCCCTCGGTGAAGTGCAGAACTAAGCAGCTGCATTTAGACTATGGAAAGGATTGCCCGAGAACGCGCGTTGCCAGAAAGAGCAGCTCCGCATCGGCAGCCGTAACTTCGGTGGCTGTGACGGTAACGCAGCGAGTGGTACGGAGCCGCTGTGGTGGTTGAGTTCTGTGGGCCTGCGCTGGAGTTTAAAGAAATTAATACAAATGTGTATAACGCTCTCAGTAAGAGCGCCAAATCCCAGCATCCTATGTTTTGACATGTCTATTATTTATATGCAAATTCAGTCTTTTCTGCAGAATTTCCTTGGAGATAAACATGTTATTAGGAAGTTAAGGAAGAGGACACAGTACGCTGATGGAAGATAATCAACACGTAGCTTGTGACCGGGAGCGTAATGAGGAGAAAGAGGGAGATCAGCTTTTCTATCATTTTTATTCTTTGAGATGCATTCTCGTGTCCCTCTGCCCTGCAGACGTTCTGCTTGCAGGCTGTATAGAACCGCACTTGTTGAAACTCCACATTTTTAGCAACGCTGCACGCACAGGGAGATCTCTGCAGCTTGAACCGATGCCTCGTGTGCACGTAGGGTGGCTTTCACGTGCGGCTGTGTGTGACTCGGAGTTCGTTAGCCTCAGCCAGCGCGTGCTCATTGCTGTTACGGCGTGTGCGGTCCTCGGGTCCTTCAGCGAAGGGAAATGATTGGTGGCCGTGAGGCACGGCAGCCACCAAGCAAGGTGGCACTGCGTTATTTACAGTACGGCATACGACGGCAGAGAGCGGCGCTCAGGAAACATCGGTGGAAAGCAGGACAGAGAAGGACAAGTCGAACTGATCAGGAAAATGGGTTCTTTTATGAAGGGAAATAAAAAACTTGTTTAGCTTGTTTAGTCTGGTGATGTGGTTGCTCCATCTACAAATGTCAGAGGAGTACAGTGGGGAGGTGAGAAGCTGCAAGGCTGAAGGACGATGTTGGCACAAGAGCAGGAAGAGCTGCGGGTAACTGCTCACTGAGGACGAGGAGACAGTTTCTCGTTATCTCGGAGCCCCGCGTCTTTGTGGGAGTTGGGGCGCAAGGCGCAGGGCTCGTGTGAGGGTGGGGCTGGCCGGAGCCGAGGACCGAGGTCGCCTGCGGTGTTTGCGCGTGGGAGCGCCGGGCTCGCCGGCCAGAAATCATTGGTGCTGGTGAAAGCGACAACGTTGGCTGCTCTGGACAGGAAGGTTTTTCCTTCTTTTTTCTTTCTTTTTTTTCCCCTCTTCAGAACATAGTTAGAGTTTTGTTGTGTGTTAGGACATGCTGAAACGTTTGCTGGATAATTATGCTTGGTGGCAGATTCATCATAACGCACTGGAAAACACTTCCCTGAGGTGGCGCAATCAATATTTAGAAGGCTCCGAAAACAGCGATTAGCCCTCTACTCCATAAATACCTGTCTACATCCTTCTCCAACTGACTCCATTTCATTGCTGCTGCTCTGGTTGTGATGAATCATTTCATGTACAACTTTGAGATGATGACTTCTAAATTCAGGGCTTGGCTTTGTGAAACCTCCCGGAGTCTCCGCAGGGGATAATGAGCAACGCTGCTCATAGGTGCCAGCAGCTGAGCGGGATCACTGGGGGCTTCTGCATGCTCGTCCCACACAGACAGTCGAGGTCTGGCTTTGTTCGAATGAAGAGTGTGTGGTTATATAAACGGGTGGGTAATGTGTAGTTTGCTAGCAAACCCAATCTTGCTAAGTCAGCACGTTCTGCAGCTACAAATGCCTCTTTTATATGGTAAGAAAAAGGGGAATAAGGTGAAGAGGGTGGCCATAGCAAAACAGGTATAGCAGCTACCTGCAGGAAAAGGTGATTTTATCGCTGTGCAGCTGGGCAAGTGCATTTGTTTGTTTGTGCGTGGGGAGTTCTGGTGCTCTGATGATCCTTCAGCAAGACTGGGTTTCCTTGCACCATTTATTGTGTCTCCTACGTTACCTGAGGGGCGTTTTGTACTTCAGACTGGGCTTGTGCCCTTGGCCATGGCAGTAATAGAATTAATAATTACATTTTTCTAGAGTTAATAATTACATTTTAATAGAATTTTCATTTGCAAAGTGCATTACAACTGGTCTGTAATTAATTGCCTACCTGTAACGACACAGAACTATATCAGAGACTCTACAGCAAGAGAATTACAGAAGCGCTTCAATTTTTGAGGAGCTGCTTTCCGCTCTTTCTCACGGGGGCAGCTGGTTTGGCTGCAGACACCGCTTTGGGGTGCAGAGTTGGGCCAGGTGTTAACTGGGGCAGCGGAGGTGGAGAAGGCACTGCCTGGAGAAACTTATGTTCCACGTAACCCAACAAATCCTCACACAAAAGCTGGGACAACCTGGAGCTGGCTTCTTGGTCCCCAGGCAGCGAGGAGCTGGAGGTCCTCGGTGGCGGTGGCTCTCCAGAGCAGCTGACGCGTGGCTGTTGCTGCTCGTGGAGCCCCGATCCTCGTTTGCGGGAGTGTGCGCCGCCCCCAGCCCCGACGTGTGCCACAGGATCCCGCTGCCTGCGGGGACGATGTGCTCAGCTTTTTTTTCTGGTGCATGTTCAGCATTCTTGCTGGCACTGACGGCACTGAAGGATAAAGCCCCCTCTCCAGGAGAGGGCTGTTGGGTCTTGGGGCAGGTAGGAGCATCCCTGGTCCCTGTTGCTGTTGTCGCTGCGTCTGTGTTGCTGTGGCTCATTCCTTTTGTTTGGTGACCGTTAGCAGAGTATGCAATCTCAGCTGGGCAACAGCAACCAAGGGTTTTTGGATAAATAAGCCTGCACAGGTATTTGCTTTAGGCTTTTAACTTTAAGCTTGAATATATGCGTTTCAGCTTTTTTGTTTGAGCATCCTCTCTGCAGGGCTGTGGTCCGCCCAGACCGGGCCCTGGCAGCCGTCCTCTCGGCGCCTGGCGCTGCAGGCAGAGTGGTGCGTCGCACAGCGTCGCACAGCGCCAGCGTCCTCCTGCTCTCCTGCGGGCAACGGGCCCACCTCACAGAGCCTCTGCTCACGCTCTTCCCTGTGCTGGCAGGCCACAGTCCAGGGATCCCTTCCCACCCGTGATTCGGCCTTCTCTCCTCCACAGTCACAAAACAATTCCGATATTTTACGAGAAATCTGTCTGCTTAAAATAAGGTAATTGATACAAGCAGTTTCAGTTCCCTCTAATATAACAGATCTCAAGTGTGAAACCTCCTTAGTTAATGCTCAGCGTAAAATAAAAGTCTTTTTACTGTAAGTTCTCAGTTAATTTTACCGTTCGGTTGAGATTAAAATGTCATTAAACAGGGTAGCATTAAGCTTTATACTGTTTGGACCTCCCCTGCCCTGTCAGGAGAGGTCAGTTGCTGTCTGAACAGGGGCCGCTGTGACTCCATCATTCTCCGATCCCTGTTTGCTGCACGTGTCTGACTGCCGGCATCGCGAGGTGAGGAGGCCGGATGGAGAGGGGGTCTGGGTGGCCAGCGTCCCTCCTGGCAGCGCAGGCAGCGAGGGATGCGGAAGCAGGACAGGTCTGGTTTGTAGATCTGCAGGAAGAAATGGGATAAAATGGCTATTTCTGGGTGCCAAGTCACCATCTCATCTGCTGCATGCATCACATAGGGCGAGACTCAGAAGTAAGAGACGCTTTGTACTGCAGGCCGCATCGCTGAGAGCAGAAATACATCCCACAGGAAACATTTGGGATCCTAAATTGCATCATGTTTGCCGGCACCGGCAGGCACTAATGAAAGGGACTTCACGCTCTAGCTGAAAAATGTGCGTTTGGTCTGGGACATGCAGCTCGAGGTGGATGGTACAGGGTGTCCATACCAGCACGGTCCTTTGATTGCGTTCGCTGATGGATGCGAAGGTGGCCACTCTGTGGCAGATCTCTCCCTTAGAGGTGTTTCTC
This sequence comes from Tetrax tetrax, assembly GCA_009806455.1. Taxonomy (NCBI): domain Eukaryota; kingdom Metazoa; phylum Chordata; class Aves; order Otidiformes; family Otididae; genus Tetrax; species Tetrax tetrax. Next base: position 175,946 of record WHYT01014286.1, read on the forward strand.
ACTGTCTCACATCCAGCCGACGGTGCTGGTTCTGCTGTGCCGGTCCGAGGTGGGAGCCGTTTGCAGAGCTGTGGCTGGGCGAAGCACTTACAGAGACACTGGGGAGCAGGCCGACCGCATGGGCTCCGGGGGAAGCAGGATAAATCCCGTCTTTCCCAGATTTCTGCCTTTTGGAAGTTGAGGATGACACTGGCCGGGCAGCGCGGCAAAGGTCGCAGAGGTGGGCACTGGCGTGCTGGGTGCGGGTCAGACCCGCCGGCCGAAGCCCGGGAGCCCCGTGCTCACCCGTGCCGTGCCGCTCATTTTGTCAAACAGCTGGTGATGCCCAAGATTGACCAGAAATGGAAACAAAACAGGGTGACTGCTGTTCCAGCCTGAGGTTTGGGTGGGTGCTCCAAACGAGCACTGTGAAACCGGTACGCTATCCAGGGTACAGTATCCTCCCGAACCCTGCAGGGATGCTCAGCTGGTAGGCACAGTCAGATCCAGCCTTAGCATGGGTCGGTCCCTCTCTTTTCCTCGACATTGTTAGAGAAACACGTTTTTATTCCAAATTAAATTTGCAAGCAAACCTTGAAATAAAGCAATGATACTCGCATTTCATAAAGCAAGCACTAGCATTGTGAGGTGGCAGCCTTAATGTTAAAGAGGTAATGCCTAATTTATTAAGAGTGCATACTGAATTTAAAAAAAAAAAAGTTTGAAGAGAACCTATTCCTGTTACTCTCAGCTGTGATCTGTTCAGTTCAACGCCAAACGGCAGAACTCCGTGTTGATCGGAGGCTGTGCTGTTCGGGCGGCAGCGTGAGGCCGGGTGAGTTGCTGGAGGAAGCGCACGCGGCTCCTCTCTCATTGTTTGCCAGCCGCGCCAGGAGCAAGGAGCTTTGAAGGGTATGGGAGCTGTGGAGCTGCTGACAAAGGACAGGGGATGTGGTTTTGGCTTCTCATCCCGCTGCCTTCCCTTCCCTCAAGGAGAGCGTTACATACCCCCCGTGACTGATTTTGGAGTGAGCCAGGCGGGAGCAAGCTTCCTTCCTTGAGGCAGGATAGGTACATGGCCACGTCCGCTGGTTTTAAAACCAGCCAGGCTGTAAGCTGGACTGTGCCAAAATTCAACACTGCAACCGATGAGCTGGGAAAAATGGAAGCAGCACAACAGTTTTCAATTTAAAAGGGAGTTTGATGCTGTAAAGGAAAAGATAACGAGGAAACAAACTGTGTTTGCTTGAACTGCAGGAGATATTGTTGTCAGAGAAAGAAATGTGAAAGGTACTCTTATTTTGGGGAAAAAAGGAGTTTGGGGAGTCAAGAGGTGGAAGTGGGCACGCTCGGTGTGCTGTACAGAGCCCTGTGCCAGCAGCGCTGCGGAGACCGCGGGCTGCTGTCAGTGTCAGGTTTGCTCTGCAGGATCTCCTTCGGGTTTGCTTCACTTTCTTTGTCAATTCTGGTAAACCTCTCCGAGATTTGTATGTGGCAAAGAAAAGCTCTCTAGAAAAGGAGCCTCTAAGTCCTAAGGGTAGGCTTTAAAACAAAAGTACAATAGCGTCTGCTGTCGATAGATTTTCGGAGATTTTAACGTATTTGAGCTCCCACTGGGGCACTTGGGACCTGCCGGCTGTAGGGGTTTGTGACAGGCCGCAGCTTCCATCCTCTGCAACGGGAATCGGTGCGGTGTGGGACCCGTTCAGGGTTTTTGGGAAACCTCTCAGGCCCCGATTCGTTTATCTTTGAGGTTTACTTGAAACAAAACACAACATGCACATGAAAAACCTCTAAAGAAGCGGAGAGTGAGGTTTTAAGGAATTATGCCACTTGTTTCCCAGTAAAGGAGTGTTTTACAGCATCATGTCCATGTGATTCTTCCGTCTAAAAGTTTCACTCTTCTCGTGTGCGACTCTAAACCCAAATAAATCTCGGGCAGTAGTGTCCTGGGACGTGACGGTGGCAAAGCTGTCCCCATCAGAGGCACTGCGCACGGCACCCAGGAGAGCGTTCCCATCCTTCTCACCGTCTGCTTTCACCTTAACAATCGCATGTCTTCGTTAGCCGCCCTGCTGCTAATCTGCTGCTGATGGAGATTAATAGGGAAAATATTTTCTAAACACTTCTGTATGCGTTTTCATTAATTTGCGCTTGGAAAATTAATCTTGGGGGGTGACCTGCAAAAGGTGTTAATTGCAGTTTTGGAGGAGGATTTATCAAAAGTTTGAGGAGGTGCAGCAACGACTGCACAGCGGTGGCAGGACTTTCAGAGGGACCGTCCCTGTCCTTCAGACCCTTCTGCTTCATGCAGATAAAAACATTTATTTTTAAAAGCTCTCCAAAGCAAAATGCACTCTTGGCTCTGTGGGGGCCACGTCCTTGCCCCTTCAGGTTCAGCATGGGATTAGAGAACAAAGAATAGGTGAATAATGGAATTAATATCCATCCCTAGTACCGTGTAATTTTTTGTGAAGACCACTCGGAGGAGGGGGGTTTGTTGTTGGTTTTGTTACCAATGATGAAATTTGGCATGAAATTGAAACTGTGTGTTACGTGAGTGGCTTTGGTGTGATGGTGATTTATTGTCTACTTTAACCTACGAACACACACTCGGTAAATTCCTTGTGATTTGTAAACCTACAGGCAACATATTGGATAAAAATGATGAATTGGACGGCTGGGGGAAGAGATTTCTGTCCACTCATGGGACTCGTTTTTAATGACACTTTTTGCGGTGTAAACATGAGGTTTGGGGAAGTGAGCAACCCAGAATTTTCTGTGTTTTCTTCTGCTTTTCCTTGAATCTTGACCATGGGTTGGTTTCAGCGACTGAGAAAATATTGCTGTTCGATTTTTTGCTGTAGCCAGTTTAAGTAAGACTCAGTGCGTGGTCAGTCTCAATGAAGCGTTTTATCTTGGCAATAAACAAGGACGTGAGCACTTGTTCGTGCCTTTCTCCCAAATGGTGGGAAAACTTCTCTTTACAGAAATGAAACAGACAATGTTTACATTTACACGCGTCGCTGTGAATCTTCTGTGATCTGTGTGCCACCGTGAGCGTCTGGACGTGAAAGCATTCATCTTCTTTTGAGCTATGTTAGCCAGCGACGGTCTTGGGAAGCGTTGGAGGTGTCTTTGTAGGGATACGGGGTGTGTAAGAGGGGGCTGCTCTCAAGGGATGGCATTTCACCACTGCAGTCTTGAAAAAAGCTGAACTAGTAATTTAATGTTCAGGTGCCGTTTCAGTTCTCGCGCAGACGGCACCCTTAGCTGGGTGCATCTCGCCTTGGGATGGGAAGGAGGAGCAACCCTGGAGCGGAGAAGCCAGCCCTTACCGACGGGGGAACCCCCGGGGCCGGTCCAGTGGGAGCTCTGCTGTTTGTTGTTCTGGAAGTGGAAAGAACAGGAATCACATGAAATGCTCTTCTCCAGCAGTTTTGTTTCCCGGGCCAGCTGCATCCGTCCCAGCAAAAGGACAGAGGTTTTCCAGAGCACCTCATCTGCGGGAGCCGGGGGGACAGGACGAGGCAGCTCATGCGGGAGTCGTGCCGCTGCTGCTCTACAGAAAAACGTGTTTTCTCTTTGCATTAGCGAAGCTGTGCTCTGTGCTTGCGTTCAAGGAGGAATTCGTTTGGGTTGAGAAGAATGCTAGTCGGCCATAGCCAGTAAAACGCTCTGAGAGCCAGGGGGGTGAGAAGAACAGGCCTAATGGCATAAAGCTTAAAAGTTTCCTTGATGAAGTCTCGTGGTCTTTTCCAGTCGCTGTCAGCCCAGAAGAAATATTTTCAGTGTTTTGATGGGGAAGACGAAAGATTCCCTCTGCGAGAAGAGGTGATGTACTAAAAATGATTCAGCATCCTGTTTTGTCAGATCTCTCATCGGCGCTGTCTTGCTTTTATTGAGGAAATACGCGGAAAGCACTTTAGAAGCAAAACTGTTGAAACTGCCAGCTAATCACTTGACTTTCATCTGTCAATGCCCCATGATTGCCTGGGTCCCCTCCCTGTGTGCGTTCCCCATCACACGGCGGGAGCCTGTGGCCTGGGAGGAGCTGGGAGGTGTGCTGAACCCAGCGCCGGGGCCGTGCCCTGCTGCTGCCGTCACCTCTGGGCAGCGAGGTCTGGGTGGGCTGCAGGGACAGGACGGAGGACTCTGCAGCCCTCGTCACCTGCCACATAACCTGCCGGGTTGGTTGATGCTGTTCGCTAGCATTTTCAGCTTCTCAGTTAAAGAGTACAAAAGGTTGAAGAGGGATGTGTAAGATCCTGTCGGTGTGAGTAGAGTTTATCAGATTAATTTGTGTGAAGGCTTGCATCTAGTTAATCCGTAATTAATCAGCAAAGCCCCCCGGTTCTATAATTGGATGCTAGTGACAAGTTACTTAATGGAAAATTAAATCCCTTTGTGTCTAGAAGACATTGCAGATGACATACTTAGCCGGTGTGCCTTTGCTGCGGGTGTCCAGTCGTTGCTGTTGCCGCCGAGCGGCGGGGGAAGCGTGGGAGCATCCTTACCTAGAGGCAGGTACGCCGTCCTGGCACGGTGAGCCGAAGGGCTTGTGGCTGTGCGGTAGCTGGTGACAGGTGGGCAATACGCAGCAGGACTCTGAGTGTCTCTGAGGAGATGGTCCATGCAGGAGAGTGTCGGGACAGGCTTTGCAGTGCAGCACTGTCCCTTTTCTCCCCTGGGCTGAGCGGCTCAAAGGGTGGGAGGAAAGGGACAGTCCAGACACAAGGTCCAAGGTGCCTCCACCTTGAAGTCCTGTTCCACCTGAAAGAGTGCAAATAAACTTTTTATTGGCAACCTGTAGACAAATTCTCCTTAGAAACCTAAACTTTGAATGCCACTGATAGAAATTACTATTATTTTACAAACAAAAAGAAAATTTGCTGTTAGCGTTCAATTTTTGCTTATATTCTCCATAATGTCTCAGGGCATAGGAAGATACTTGTTTTTGTGTTTAGAGTTGTATTTTCCTTCCTCAGCAGTCCAAGTGCCATAACTGTTAGTCCAGAAGAACTCTTCAGAAGCCAGAGCAGTAACTTGCAAAGTCTTAGAGATAACGTCACCTGAGGAGGACACGTGGAAGGGCTCTGAAATTCTGCTGTTGTTCATTCAGAGGATACACCAGTCTTGTGTATCTCGCCATAGCAGACCTCTTCCAACATTATTATCTGCCACAAAAATGAGCTTTCCATTTTCTGATAAAAAATTAATACAAGTGAAACGTCGACCTTTTTGCTGCTTATTGAATGTCAAAAACACTCAACTTTGCTGGTGGTGAACTTCGGTAAATGTAGGCACACTAATCTGAGAAATTAGTGCTTTGCTGTTAGGGTTTTGGAGACAGGAATGAAATCTTTGTAAGTTGGTTGCAAGCAATATAAACTTCTATTTCTACATCAACTTGTTCAGAAAGGCACTCTGAAATGCTTGCTTACTGTCGCTCCTGCCATTGCTCGTGAGTGATAGTGAAGCTCTAAGGATTTTAAATCGAAATGGGAAGATTTAGTATTGGCATACACAATAATTTGTTTTAGGCTGTGCAAATGCTTTTTAAGTAAGGGATTTGTTGGAAGGAGGTTTGAAGGTCAAGTCCTTTCACGTTTTCTGTGTACTTAGGTTCAGTTTTCATAATTCAGGAGCGGCTGAACACCTGAAATGGCTTCCTGAAGTGGGGAAGGGAATCCCAACTTGTGAAGCTCCCTTGACGGAATACAGACAGCCTTCCCATAGTTGTGCACTCTTCCCATTTGGTATTTTTGGTGCTACAGTGCAAATTATGCCACCTTGGCAAGGAACTTGGAGTGACCAGACAGGGCAGAGAGCGTGTTGGTCATTGAACCACTGACTGCAATGGCTTCTGGACCTAAGTGTAAGTACCTGGTGTGGAGAGCAGGACCCAGGCACCGGGCATCTCGCAAACCAGCTGGATGCCTCGCTTTGCAGGCAGCGTGGTGTGTCTGCAGGTAGCTCCAGGGCTAATTTGGCACCACAGAAGCTGCCAAAAAAAGATTTCAGCTAAGGATTCTGGTCCATTCCAGCACAAAATTAATCCAAGAAAAAACTGCGTATGTAATTAATAGCTCCCAAAAGTTCTTTTAGCTATTTATATATTTGCTATAAGTTGCATTTTTTGGACTTGTCCTTACTTGCCCGAACCTGACAGACCAGCGTGCCTCACGCGATTGCACCCTGTGCCCTGCACCCTGCCCTGGTCGTCAGCAGACGGGGCTTTTTTCTGTCTCCTGGGTGCAAAAATCCTGGCTCAGCCTGCATTTCCCCAGGATGCTGTCAGATTTTGTCTAGTTTCCCCACACTGTAATGTGCTTTTTTTTCCTGAAAAAGAAATTCAGCTGGATAATAAAAACTTTTCTACCTTCTGCACAACCTGCCTGTATGATGGCTGCGGTAAAGGCTGCTGAGCTTGTGAAGGTGGTGGTGTTTTTCTGGCAGTTAGTGGATATTTGACAATCTTGCTCCGAGCCCATCCTGGTCTCTTTCCCTTAGACCCCATATTCACTTTTCTCCTGCCTGGGCCCCCGTTGGGTGTCACTGCCCCACCCCTCAGCGCAGCTGAGAGCATCCTGACAGGAACCCAGGGTTAAAATCCAGATCCGAGGTCGGCAGAGGTATTGGTGCTCTCCCTGGTGCCTTTTGGCCCAGCCTGCGTCACAGCTCAGCTGTGCTCCGGGTCATTAAATTATTCAGCCCTTTGCAATCCGTCTCTAGTGTCGAACTCCTCCTTTTCCGTGGTGCTAGCTTCCAAAGCCTGGCTCTCCCCTGAAAAAAGAGTTTTTCCTCCTTGTTTGTTCTAGCTTTATCAGACATTAATTTAATCAAGAAACCCTTTTTTCTTTTCTTACAGCAGATGTTAAAATGGAGTGACTAATCACTTTCTAAATATTCTTATAATTGTGTATTTGCTACCTCAGTCGAGTCTCCGCTAAGAGCAGCTCAATAACCCTTTTTTTTGTGTAGTGTTTCCTCAGATATAAATGTCTTTAGACCCCTACCTGTCTTCATTAACCTTCGCTGAATCTGTTTGGTCTCAGCCCCGCTGAGAGCGGAGGCGACCAGCACATTGGTGGTTTGTACAGGTTTGTATCTGATTTCCCATTTATGTCGTAGTAGACATGATTAAAGCCTTCAAGTAAAATTGCAGCTAAATCCTGTCATAGCCTAGCCCATTATTTTTTGTTCTCCTATTAGGGTTTTAGGCATTTCTTTGACATATTTTTATTGCTAGATTAGGAGAAAAACACTTGACTTGTTTGCAACGTTCTCATTATATTGTCTTTATAAGATTTCTGAAAGAGAATAAATATAAAATACTTCTGTGTATTGTGGTCATATTTCAGCCTGATGTTAATGTGCTCCATGATTTTCCAGCTCACAGTTCTTCTAACCTTGTGACAGTGAAGGAACCCTCAGACCTGGGGAGGCACGCGGCCACAGGCTGTGGGCGTCACGGTGACATGCAGGGCCCCAGGTGATGTCCCTGTCCTCAAAGTTTTGTGTATCCCACTCCAGTCACTGCCGAGACGGCACTGGGTTAGGAAACTGTCCTGGAGCCAAAGCAGCCTTTGGTACCGCTTTTTCTTCGTTAATGCCCAGATGATGTCAGGGCTGTCGGGATGATTTTCCCTTACCTGAGATTATGGCAGTCTGGGCTTCGCATTGAGCTTACGTCACCCAGATCTGTTCTTGAGAATCTCTTGCAAACTCGGACTGCACCGCGTTCAACAGCATGTCGGTAGACCGTCTTCCGTAGAGCTCGTGCCCCACCCTGTTTGTACCCGGGTCCTGTTGTACCGTGTTTGTACCCTTTGAGGTTAGGTGGTGGAAGGACATGTTGGAAATCTTCCCCAGGGAGAATCCCCGTGTCCTGTGCCCCAAGTTGTGCCGAGGTTGCATGGAGCGTGCAGCGTGTGCAGCTTGATCTGTCGATGCATTTTCTCACCCTTGCGTGACTGACAGGGCCCCAGGCGCCTCCAGCCCGGCTGCGTATCACCAAACGCTCCCCGCTTGCCCAGCAGACGGTGAGAGACGGGACCGTTGGTGACGTACAGGCTGACCTCGTGTGTGCCGCACACCGGATGCACCGCAGCTCAGTGCCCGCGTCTCAGCCTGGCTGGGTTTGTCTCTAGCCCGCATCTCAGGGCGGCAGCTCGGTGCGGGAGGAGGCGGCCAGACCATCCGCCTCTCCAGAGCTTGCTCTGGTAAGGAGCCTTTGATATTTCAGATGGGTCATTCAGTTTCACTTTACGTTTGTTTGGCCTGGTTTTCTAGACATTCCTTTATTTGTCTTTTTCTCTCAGATTAGTCATTAACTAGCCAATGAATGCTTTTGGTAAAGCTGTTTGGTTACTGTGAACTTCTTCCTTATGTTTTTTGAAGTAAACAAACTAGGCTGTGCTCCAGCTGTCCCACCATAATGCACTTTTTCCAGTCCTCTCCTTACGCCACCTCCAGCTACTCAGCTGCGGACACCAAATCTGTTCCTTCTGATGTCGGGTTCCCTTCATCTCTTCAGCATCCCTCGAGTGCGCGTCCCAGCCCCAGACGGTCTCCCTTCGCCCTGGCGTGGCATGGACGTCACATGCAACGATGTGCGAGCTGTGGCCGTGTGGTCCCCTCCAGAGCCCTCGTTGCCCTCCAGGAAACCTTCCTCTGTGTTGGAGAAATGGTTACACAGGCGTTTGTTCATCTTCCCGAAATGTCCTGTTCCCTCTGCATGACGGCCCTGCCCGTGCTGCCCGCTCCTCCACGCTCCTTTAGGTCTGGGACTTTTGTTTGCAGCAATTCCCCGTTTGTCATCAGATCACTGGTGCAAAGATTTCATAGTGCTGGGCTTCGATTCCTGAAGAGCGTGGTCGGGAGACTCTGATCTTAATTTCCAGTGAGTGGCCAGGAGATGAGGCTTGGCAGCAGGACAGCTGTTGCTTGTTTTGAAGCAGTATCGACGGGCGTATTAGCGAGGTGCCCATTATCTTAATGTCTAGAGCTTGCTTTTGTATCACGGAGTTCAGACATGTCTTGTCTGCCAGCAAAGAATGGTACTTCTCTGTGAACTTCTCTTTTGTGGAAGAGAAGATGATCTTGTTCCTGAGATGCGACTGGGGTTTTTTTGTTTGTTTTGTTTTCTCATGTCATTCAGAATATCTGTAAGAGTAGCTGCAGAGCAGCGCTCACACCGCATGGCGTCTCTAGGTAATCCTGCTAGAAATCACTGATTTGCACTCAACCTTGCTCTTACCCATCACCTTCAGAAAGTCTTGGAGATTATTCTAGAATATTCAAGCTGATGGTTGCCAATCCATGGTGGATCTTTGTGGTAGAGGAAAGCAATGGGCAAGAACTAACTCCTAACTCGGAGCAGGATGCTGCACAGGATGCCTGGCTGGTTTGTCAGCTGATCTGGAGCAGCCCAGTGGCCTCCAGGGTGCCTGGCCATGCTATCACGGTCATCAACTCCCCCAACGCATGGCGTTGGTTGTTTTTTTATGATTTATGTGTTTGGGGCTTAGTGGTGAGTGACGTGCCTACCAGTGAATGAGGTGAGTAGCTTGAGGGCTTTTGTGTCAGATTAGGAGGTGGTTTGAAATAGATATTTCATGACTAATTGTCCATGAACACTGGCACTAAGGAAACTTTCAGCTCCTGGAAATCTCATAATCCCATCGGGGATCCCATGCATGCTCCCTGCTTGAATTGTTCCCGAGGGAAAGCTGCGACTTTTTCCTCCTACGTCTCTCAGCTTCATCCCTATCCAGGCAGCATCCCTCTCCTATGGTTCTCACCCAGGCCAGGGTGATTAAGCACTTAAATTGATTAATCAGATTTCTTGTGATGAGAACTACTGTCATTCATTAATCTGAATGGGATTATAAATAAGAGCTGGCAGATAGGGGAGACAAACATGTTGACAGATAGACCTGCTGCTTTGAATACAAATTGCACTGCTGCATCTGGAGGGTTTCAGCTCCTGGCAGCCCCTGGATACGGCTTCCCTAAAGGTGAAATTAGAGTGAGATTAAAGTATCCTCCTATTAATAAAGAAATACGCGTTTATGAACAGGCTACTGCTGCAGGTGGGTGTGTGGGGCTGCATACCAATGATCCCACAGCAGACCCGGGCTGTGGATTTTGCTCCTGTGGAATTCATGTTAGATTTTATAAGATTAGTTGTAGTCAAAACTCAAGGATAACCCAATTGCAAATGTGTGGCTAATACCAATTAGAGCAATAAGGTAGCAGGCTAGCGCAGGCAGTTCCTGTTGAGTCGTCTTGCAATTGGCAGCATCACACATAACAGAAAATTCCTATCAAATTTTGCGCTTGTGAAGATGCTGTCTGACGTTCACTTTTTGGAGAAACAGTGCCTTGTGCTTTTTATGCTGTGACTTAGCGCTGGACATGGCTCAGGTGACTTAGGATGGATGTTGAAACTCTCACCATGCTGCGGCCAGTGGGAAAATTCCCACCAACTGCAGCAGGGCCGCGGTTCCGCCGCCGAGGGATTAGGTGCTCTGCGAGTCGTTTCTCTTGTGTGGAGCAGCAGGCAGGATCACTGCAGAGCGTGCTGAGATTAAAGCTATCGCTTCTTGTTGAGCTGGCCTTATACGCTTCTTTTCATAAATATTTAAAGAATTCTTATTAAAAGAATTACCAGTAAAAAAAAATTAAGAGCTGGATGGTGGTGCATAGCGTGCTGTGGCGTTGTTTTAGTCTGCGGTAGGAAGCCTTCATGGGAAGGCGAATTTCTCCGTCCTGACGCTGCCCGCGCCTGCCCAGCCTCCCCAGCCGTGGCGAACGGGTCGGGGCCAGGTCGGTGGCCAGGCTCCCTCGGGCGGGAGAGGCGGGGACCTGCACGGGACATAAGTGGCCTGCAGGAAGGCTCGACCTGGGACCGTGGTTTGCCGTGAGCTGCAGGTGGGAGGTCAGCAGGTGAGTGCAGAGCGTTCAATAGCCAGTGGACAGTACCAGTAAATGCTCCTACTGACAACACAGGCTACCAGCACACAGACCGGGGGCAGAAAACAGACATTTGGGAAGGCTGGAAAACACCAACTTGTTCATTATTGTAATAACCTAACCCACTGCGGAACAGCCCAGCTGGATGCGTGATAACATTTCTGTGTGACTCTTCCTCTGTGGCAAGTCTGGTGGAAAGAACACTGCGGTGCCCGGCTGTGCACCGGGCTTTGAACGTCTGCGCGGCCTTGATTACTGAGCCCCTTCCTGCGAGGAGAGTGGCTGCGCACCGCTAGCGTCTTGACGGGGAAGGTGGGAAACTCAGAGAGAGTGTGCGCGAGGTGGAGTCCCCGTGTCTCCGGCCTCTTTCTCTCCAACGTGGCAGCTCTCCCTCAGCGACAGCAGCATGCCAAATTCCCAGACTCAGGGCTTTTGGACTAGGGAAAAAAACCCACATACTTGTTAAAAAAGGAAGTGTTGCTGTCCTTCAGTATCAACCAGGTAACGCGGTTCAACGTATCTCGTCTTCCTGCATCAACATAAAGGAAGTAGTGTTCACTGGAAAAATCAAGGGAAGATGCTAAAATGCATCACTTTCTAGGGACTGCTCTCCTTTCTGCATGTGAGGAAGACACAGCGAAGTTTGCCGAAGGTGGGAGTCGTTCATGGGGATCTGAATGAGAGGTCTGTGGGTGAAAAGCCATAGCCTGTGCGGGGGCCATGGTACGGAGAGACCTGAGGATCGGGTTGGGAGGGTGGAGGGACAGCTGTCAGGCACACAGCCTAAGACAGCAGGCATAAAATCTAAATTTTAGAATTTCGGGCACCAAAGATCAGTACCCATATTACACAGGTTTCTGCCAATTAGCCAGTGGTGTTAGACAAATAATTTCTAACAGTAAGAAAGTTAAAACCCACAATCCATGCAGTGAGTTCAGAACTCCACAGAGGGAAAACAGGGTTTGAAAAGGAACCCATTAAACATTTAAATATTTCATTAAATATTGAACATTTCAAAAATTGCTTTCTAACAATTCCCGAGATAAAGAGAATGATATTTGGTAACAGAGCTACCAGAAGTGAGAAGGTCGTGCAACAAACAGAGCTTGGCTCTGGATTTTGAGCTGCGGTAACATCTCCTCCTTTGATTAGCCATCAAACGAGATCCCTGGGCTCAGTCCAGAAACCGTTATCTAGGTAGAACTGCTGGTGACATCAAGGGCATCAGGAGGTTTGAAGCACATCAGAAAAATAGCCCGTAGGATTAAAACAAAAATTTTTGCCCCGGGCTGGATGCCTGAGCGGTGGCCAGTGCCCGATGCTGCAGGGGGGGACGCTGTGACGCTGCAGCCGTGCCAGCTGTAGCCCAAAAGTGAAGGGCCGAGTTCTCTGGGATTTTGCAACCGTGTGGAAATTTTTGAGTATTTTTGAGATCTGCTGTCAGGACGTAGGGACTCCTTGCCCAAACCAGCAAACTATAAGCAATTGCCTAAGTTTTGTTGACATCAATAAAAGGCAAACCTTGCCGGCAGTACAGATCAGTCTGGCACGGAGATCTGAGCACAGGTTTTGCGCTTTGCTGAATCAAAGTTACTCTCTATAAATGCTGGAGGAAAATACAAAACGGTCTAGTGTCAGTGTTCTGCTAAGATCGGGAGTGAGAAAACATGTTTAGCAGTGTTTTAGTTGAAGATTTGCTGCAGTAACAGGAAATTTTGGATGCCTCCCTATATTGTGACACTTCTTTCCCTTTTTAGATCAAAACAAGACCTTGGGGTGCAGCCCGCCTGCCCCCGGGCAATTCCCCAGCACCGTGGGGTTCAGCCACGGTTGCGCCTCCCTGTTCTGAAAGGCTGAGCCGGGGCTGATCTGTATGGGGAAACACTGAGGTCAATTTCTTGTCACGTCCCTGTCAGCTTGGTGTCACTGCACGTCATGCGTGTCACTTTGCCCTGTGAGAGTTGTCAAAAACCTGCTTCTCTGCTCGCTTGGCCAAGCCCCCATCATTGCTCCCCCCCAGCCACATCTCACTGCCGGGGGAGGAAAAGTAAGATTGATGGCATTAGGTTCCCCGTGCGTGGTGTTGGCATCGAGTCAGGGGGTTTTATAGCAGTACGTTGGCTTTTCTCGCTGAATTTTGATTAATGGAGCAGGCGGGAGCTGCTGCTGTCTCCCAGCTCCTGCGGCTGACAGGGGCGAGCCTAATCTGATGTTTAAATGGATTTGGCACGTGTCCGTGGCTTTAGCATCCCTGTTGTGAAAGAAGGACCATCTGCTACGAGATAACCCGATCTCGGAGGGCGCTTACTCCAGGTCTGTTTGAAAAGAGAGATGACACGTAAAATCTGAGGGTTTTCCTCAAAGCTTGCTAATTTGGTGGCCAAGAGGCAGCTCACATTATAGACTCGAGGTTTTCAGTTGCCTTGCTTTTCCAACCCTGCTCTGCCCTGTTGGAGAAGATCAACAGAGAATTTTTTGGGTACTTGTTACAGACGTTGATGGAAAATCGCTCCTATGTGTAAAACAAATGTATTACTACAAATAGCTAACAAATTTCTCTGATCGTGACTTGCACGAAATCTAGAGAAACCGGTTTCCGGAAGACTGGATAGAGTCTCTGTTTTGGGATATGAAAAAGCTGGTGGAAAGAATGGGATAACAGTGGTTTCTATATGAACAGATAATGGAGATGCCTGTGGTAGGGGTGCGAGAGTGGGTTGTATTGTTGCGTTTTGACCGGTGTCTCCAAAACACAGGTGGCTGCATTGAAGTATGCCCAGATGAGAACTTACAAGCTGCTTTTCCATTTTCTCTTCTACGTCTGAGAAATCTGTACCAGATGAGCCCACGTGCTATTGCACAGCTGCGGTTCATGCGTCGTCCCTCTCCTGGTGCAGTGCGCGGCAGGCTGAGGGGGAGGGCAGGGCTTGATTGGGCTCAGCCACAGTCACTGATTGAGGAGACCTGCACCCTGTCATCAGGATGATGAGAAGAATGAAGATAATGCCTCGTTTGGCTTTCCTGGGAGGCTGGATCCACGGCAGCAGTGCTGCCGCTGGAAGCAGCGTACTGTTCCTTGATGGAAATTGGTGGAGAAGCTCCGAAATCATCCGTGTAGTTGCAGGAGGAGGGCCTGCACAGCACGATGGTGTAACGGGGATGAGGTTAGCCACGAGACTTGAGCGCGGGCTGCTCAATGCCACCGCGAGAGCAGAGCGGTGGTGCTGGCTTCCCATCCTCGCGCGCTACCGGTGTCACGGGCCATTGGAGCGGTTGTTGTCCCTGTCCCTGGTTTGTTAAGCATCGGCATTACGTTCCTACCAGGGGTTTTGATGTCCTGCTGTGGGCCGTGGGAAGTGTTGTGTTTAATTTTAGGGCAATTGGCGCCAGAAGCAGGTCCCAGAGATGTGTCTGCCTTGCTCATCGCGCCATCACGGAGCAGAGGACTGAGCAGAAGCCAGCATGGGTTGGAGCACAGGTCCAGGCAGCTCCTGGGCCTGGGGCTTCCCTGGCGCTGGGCTCCCTGGGGTACTGGTGGCCATTTCTACCTGGGCTTCCAGCTCCTGCCGCCCCTCAGTCCACAAGCAGCAGCCTTTGCTTTTGTGTGTTTGCTTGAGTCAGGAGCCTTTTCATAAGGAATTTCTCATCCCCTGTTTTGATGATTTCATGGATTTTTTTTTTCTTTTTTTTTCCTTTTTAAACAGTGCTTTGGATTTCACTTGTCTAGTAGTCAGATTCCATTATCTGTGGCATTTTCTACTGCTGTTGCCGTGAGGGTGTTGGTTTGAAAAGACACTTTGTGTAGGGAATTCAGTGCAAATCCCGAGCTGTTAGGGTTCACATGGGGAACGTGTGCCCGTTCCCAGCAGGTTCATTGCTCCCTCTCCAGAACAAACAAGGGGGATCTGAAAAACTGGCTGGCAGGAGAGGGGGATGCTGAGACAGCTGTCCCTGGGAGGAAGGGGACACCCCTGATGCCAGCACTCAGGGCTCTGCCGGTCGGGAAAGGCACCGTGGCAGGAGTGTGCATGCGTGGCACCGAGCAAGGAGCCGGGTCCATCCCGTCCCAGAGGGCACGGTCCTTTATCCAAAATTACGGATGTATGGATCCTGCGTGAGATGCCTGCGGGCCGCTGGGGTGTTGGAAGTTGGAGCCTTACACCATAAAATTGCTCAAGTATATTTTAATAATTTAGAGCCACAGGTCTTACATGGTTGTTCTCTAAAGATTGATTTAGCTTCTTATTAAGGGAATTGGGAATTCAATGTGAAAATCTGAACAAAATCTAGGTGGTTTTTATCTTATTTTAAATATCCACTCGTGTAAGTCACCGAGGAGAAGAATTTCAAAGCCTGTCCAACCCTATCTTGAATTTTTTATTCTCTTGCTTTCTTATTTCCAATCCCAAGGTGTTCTTGTTAAGGAAGAACACCTCAGCATTATTGTATTATTTTTAAATAAGCCACAATCACTTTAAGGAGCTCAGGATAAAAAAATCCACTGGTACTTTGACTTCCCCCCCCCCCGCTCCGGTTTTTCGAAGTTTGATCATGTTGGATGTGCACTGCATATCGATGGCGGGCAGGCAGCCGTAATTGCACAGCTCTGCCCCTCTGCCCAGAGCGGGCCCTTTCCTCGTTAATTGTCCGTCGATTTTAAAAAGGTGGAAGATGAAGTGGGGCTGGCAGGGCTTGGCGCTGTGGGAGCAGCGCAGAGGCTGTGCAGCAGGGCCGTACGGCCGCAAACCAGGCACGGATTCCGCAGCCGAGGGGAGCTGCGTGGGTCGTGGCTCTGGGCCATGGCGGCGGGGCCTGGAGTGTGGCCGGAGTGATCCCCACGGGCCCGTGTCCATGTCCCTCGGCCGGTGCCTCTCGAGGTATCTCCACAGGACACGCCGATGCCGGCTCCCACGCCGCGTGGCTCCCGCGGGAGGTGGCGGCCGCTTACGTCTCAGCCTCTGCTCTCCAAACAGCGATCGATAAGCTGCTGAAGTGGCGTTTCTCCTCAGACAGCTCAGAAATGCCATTTCTTTTCTCCTGGAGATTTTGTAAACTTAAAAGAGAATCATGAAAAAAAATGTTCTCCCCTGTCCAGCCCATTAATTCAGCCTGCTCAGGACAGAATTAACCTTGGCAAGCCTTCCAGAGGAGAGAGTCATTCTAACCTTAAAAATCTGCTGATTAAAGCTGGTTTCAGGAATTCGATTTCACTTAATGCGTTGGCTGAGCGCCCAGCCCGGCATTAACATAGCCACAGACACACAGGCCTGCACATTTTTACCTCCTCAATAAAAAAGAAAAGAAGAAAACCCCTGTTGATGAAACCCCTTTTGCCTGTGTTGAGCCAAAACTGGTTTTACACTCCTTCAGCTAAGGCGCTGAGCATGCCCCGGTTCCCCTGTGGCCGGCGGGGCGGCCGTGCCATTCTACCGGTCGGGTCGGAGCTGTCCTTGGCCCACCTGGCGCTCGGCCCTGGCCCGGTGAGGGGCAGCGGGGTTCGTCACTGTCCCGTGTCGAGGAGGGGCCGGGAGGAGCCGAGCGCGGGAAAATCTCCTCTGTGCAGCCTGTCCCCACCAGCCCACGCAGGCCATGCTGTCAGACATTAGGTTTTGTGTCATCTGACGGCGCTCACCACAACAATGAAGCTGATTTCCAAGGTTTCTATTTATATCATAAACATTTAAAATGCCTTTTTATCCAAAAATTAATGTAGTTCTGTTGCCGCCGTCACTCCTTTTGTCTGTATTCCAAAAGCTGGGTTTCCGGGGTGTTTCTCCCACTGCGGTGCGTCTCCGCAGCCGTGTCTCGGTGCAGGTGCACGGCGCCCTGGGGACGGGTTCCCCGCTGCCTCCGAGGCCGGGGGGGTTGCCTGCGTGTGGATCTGCTTCGTTCCAGTCACCCAGGTTAGAACATCCAGCCCCAAAAGTCACTCCAGAACTAGACTGCCATGTCGTGACATGTAGGGGGGAAAAAAGAAAAGAAAAATTTAAAAAAGCACTTTTGTATTCTGGATGCTTTGTAAATTCTGTGTACTGTTAGGGTTTTCTAAGTGGTTTGCTGAAGTGTTGAAAAGCAGTTTCATGGAGGTGGGATGCTTTTGTGTGATTCATTATTGACACCTCCAGAATTGTATGCGGGACAGATCTGGAGACAGCGAACAGCTTTCCTGCCTGCGAAACGCAGAGAGCTGCAAGAAGCCCCACATTAGTGCTTGTCGCTACTTTTTCTTTTAATCACAGTGAAGTTTCGGGTGACTTCACAGTGCATCGGGGCTGCGGAGCAAGCGGACGCGTGCGGGTGTATGTGGCTGTGTATTGATAGGTATCGATGTATATGGATGTATATTGCAGGAGGTGCTACGGGCGCTTCCTCGCTGCTGGGAGGCTCCTCCAGCGGCGTGCTCCAGACCAGCTTTCCCGTCCTCACTGGGAAGCTGGGCGGACTGGGAGAGGCTGCACCTACCCAGCTGCTTTCCGAAGCAAGGAGGCCAGCTCTGAGTCAGCAGAAGTGAACATTAAAGACATTTTAACGCAGCCCCCAGCACCGCGCAGCCAGGAATCGCTGTCAGGGATTATCTTAAACAAACGGTGCCTGCTTTTCCCTGGGCTGAGTGGTGGGAATTAGATGTTAAGCTTTTCTTTGGATTATTTTCTGCAGGTTTTTTTCCTCTCTATTTTTCCTCCCTGCTTTCTTTGTGTGTGGAATGTACCCTTGACACATTTGAAAACATTATTAATCTTTGTCATTTGTATTTTAAAAATAACTCGGTGATAGCAGCCAGCAGTACTTAAATCCTTTTTAATTCAGGGCGACCTTGTGAGCGGTGATCTAGGGGAGGAGGTGCTGCTGCCAGCCTCCCCATGTGCTCGCCGTAAGCGTGCGCGTCCAGCGACACGCCTCCACGCTGGCCCCGTCTCAGGGCACACTAATGATGGCTGGCGAGCTTGCTGCTTGCAGAGTGTTTTCCTAGTTTGTGAGGTGCCTTGCTGACAGAAGGATTATGAATGAAGATTTCCCAGCCACTCCGTGTTCGTGCGAACGGCCAGTGTCCTGCGCTGGGGGGTGGCATGGATGGAGCCGTGGCCCAGCGCGGGCTGGTCCATGGGTGGGATAACGGCGTCGCTGGGGCACAGGGTGCAAGTCATCCCCACCAGCACTGGTAACGCCTTGATGCCACGCGTCAACTTTCACATCCCTGTTGATGCCATGACATCCATATCCGCAGACTCGGGTCAAGGCAACTGGGATGGGGATGCAGTGGCAAGTTTTCCCCAGTACCCATCGGCTCAGGTCCCACTTCATCCAGTTTGAAGTCCTGCTGAGGTCAGGCTGGAGCTAGGGCTGCCCGGTCCCGCTGCAGCCGGCACGATGCTCGGTGAGGGTCACCGCGGCCCGGCCCGGCAAGGACCCCGGTGGGGTGCAGACTGGGCTGTGGCGAGCGAAGAGCACGTTTATCGCGAGAGCCGTGGTAATCGATGCAGTCGCTGGAGTAAAGCAAAAAAAGAAATTCCCCTTACCTTGCAGTGCGATTTATTTATTTTTTCCTTCTGTAATGGTAGAATACTGGCATGCCTAAAATACACATGGCCCGCGATCTTCCAGGGGAACTATTGAAGAAAGCTCCAAGCAGATTGCTGGGCTGTTGCAATCTCGTGTTTAAGGCAAACTAATCACCTTTGGTATGGGAAAATATATCATTACACGCACACCCATCCCCCATGTGCATTATATTAAAAGCAGCAGAGTCAGAAAATAATATTGCTTTCTTAATAATAAACAAATCTTGTGGACAGGAACTGTACCAGGATCTTTTAAACTAAAAAATGGGTTTCTGTGTTTGGTTTGCACTGGGCTTAGCTTCCAACCGACAGTGCCATTGAAAAGTTTTAACATTCTGGAAATTTATTTTTTCCTGCAGAAAGAATTCCTTAACCTTAGTGATTTCAGTTATTCAGAGAAACAGAGTTCATTTTAAAAAAAAAGAAGAAAAAAAAACCAGCTGTATTTTGGCCTTTTGCTGTGTAACATACCTGACAGCACTTTTTTTCGGTTTACAAACCTCAGATTTTCAGTTTACATACCCAGCTGATAAACCCTGGAAAAGAGACGTTTGTGTTGCGCTTTTTGAAAAACAAACATACGTTGGAGCAGGGGTGAGAACGCAGCCGCCCAGCCCCACCTCAGTGCCGTGTGTGGGGATGCAGGGCGCCACGGGGAGGCTCGCGTGCCGTGGCCGCGACTGGGGGGCTGAGCTGTGGATGGACGCCGCGCGGTCAGGGGAGTGGTTCTGTAACCTGTAGCAATGTTTAACAAAAAGTTTTGGGGTGCTGTAATCTGGCGTTGTGTGTTACCAGCCCTGGAGTGACGTCGGACACGACATCCTCTGGTAGCGGATGACGCGCTGGCAGTCCCGTCCCCGCGCCGCCTCCTCAGGCCATGGCTCCTTCGCTAACCCAGCTCTGCCTTCTCTCTTTTTGTGTCCTAGTGCCTGTATGGCTGCTACGTCCATTCCTCCATCATCCCCACGTTTCACAGAAGGTGCTACTGGCTTCTGCAGGTAGGACAATGACAAATTCCTCTCGAGGGGGGCAATCCGGGCAAGCCGTTGGGCCGTGTCTGCTGCCGGGGAGGTCGGGGGGGCCCATGGTTCATCGCTTGGGGGAATTTTGTTTGTCTGAAGGTGATGGGGATTTTCTTAGTTGTATGTCTCTGTTTGGAGGTATGATGTATTTTCTCTAGATAAGTTTCTAGCTAATACAGAGCTGTTGCCAGCTCACATGTTCCCCAAACAGAGCGTCAGCCAAGGGAGACATTTTTAAGGTTTTCAGTGGTGTTTCCTGTTCTGACGCGAGGCAGGCACACGAGCTCGGGAAGCCGACTGCTGCACCGGCACGCCATGGCGCGGGAGGGGGGTCGGCCCTGTGGCTGCCTGAGTTTGGAGTGAGCCTCGTGGCCAGCCTTGCGGGGTGGGCCTGCCTTCCTCCGGTGGGGCGTTCAGTTTCAAGGGACTTTTGGGGGGTCACCCCATGATTTTTCCTCTGTCTGAAGGGATCAAGCGGAGTTTTCGTCTGATGTCTGCAGAGTTTGGGCAGTGGCCAGATCCCTCCCAGGGGTCCCTGGGCTGCGGTGGGTGTGCTGGGGTTCACGGGCAGGAGCTTGCCTGGGCTGGGCGTTCGCTGGACTGAGGTGCTGACCCTACCCTACATTTGCGGAGCTTTTTGTACTATTGACTGGTTACTGTTGCTTACAAAGGGGAAGCAATTTGTTTTCTTTTGTTAGAAAACAGCATTTGACACGTATTGTAGTAATGTTTTTGTTTTAAAGATTAAACCCCTGCAGTCCTGAAAACAAACAGGTCTGAGGAAAGTGACATCCGTTTCGAGAAGCAAATGGAAAATAATCCCTTTTTCCCCTCGGTTTTGCAATGTGTGTCCGTATTTAAAAAGAACGTGCTGCTGCTCTCACTGCTGCGTGAAAGACGCCCCATGGCCCACAGAGGACGGTGCCCGCGGTGTGGACGTAATCAGAGGGAATGTGCATGAAATCTCACTGTCCTCTGTGATGTTTACGGCTCTTTCGCATCCTCTGCATATAAATACCATGTGTAAGTAAAGGGGAGGACGCGTCACTGCAGCGATGGGAGCAGTATTTCACCTCCTCAGAGGAGAGCTGTGACTCCGCTGGAAACGCAGCACAACCTCATGGATCCTGCAGACATTTTGTGCTTTTCCCCACGGCCTCTCGAGGTCCTGACCTGCGCCCTTGGCTGGGTGCAGCGGGAAGAGGGGGAGTGGGGTGGAGGTGTGCCTAAAGAAGCCGTTAAATGTTCACTGTTCAGTGCGCCAAACCGAGCAAATCCTGTGCGCAGAGGGTCCAGTTTGCCCAGCGGCAGACAGCCACTCGCGTGGTTGTTCAGCATCCGTCTCTGCCCCTGCCTGTGATGGATGCTGTGACACAGGAATTCAAAGGAAAGTCTGAATTCCCTCTGAAGAACTGCTGGCGTGGCACGGCGGCGCTTCCCGAGCCAGCGTGTGTCCTGGGTGTCCCTGTGAGGGCAGGGAGGACCACGGCAGGCGAATAGCAGGTCAGTTGGTTCCTCTGCTCGTGCCTGCTCAGGACGAGGAGTTCGGGCTCGGGCTCAACAGAAGCGTCCTTCACCCACCGCCCGGGAGCTCAGGGAGGTACCGGTGCCGCGCAAGGTTGAACAGTGCCGCAGGGCCCCGTCAGCAGCAGCCCGCAGCCCAGGTGCAGTCACTGCCAGTGCTGGGAGGTTTCCAGTGTCCCCAAAGGGTGGCTTGGCTCATGAAAGGTTTTCACGTAAACTGAAAATTCTAAGGAAGGCCCTGGTTTCTGAAGAAATTCAGGGCAAACACCAGAATCCTTCTTGTTAGATCCCAAGAGGAACAGATGACGTAAAATCAAACTGCAGAGCTCCAACCTAAAATTAGGCTGTGACCTTTAGGGAGGTTCGCTCACAAACCGCAGAGCTTTTTCCATTACCATTGAGAGAGTGTTTTTTAGCTATCCCCATCTTTCCGTCAGGAAATTTCCTGTGATTTCGCCCTGTTAATCCAGCAGCCTGAGCGATGCTCGCGTAGCCCAAGAGCTCCCTGAGCACAGGCAGTCCCCAGATCCTGCTCGTTTGCAGGCTGGCCAGCCTGTGCTGGTCCCCCAAGGCATCCTCCCCTCGTAGTCACCCCCTTATCTTTATCCTGAGCTTTGCATTTCATTTTATTTTTGTGTATCTACTGAGTGGCATTGCAGCACCGCAGGACCTTCTGCTTGCACCCTGGGGTCTGGCTCATTCACCTTCAGGGGCGAGGGGGCTGGCAATGTTTAGGCATCTTCTTTGCTTTGATAATTGCTTTGGGTTGAGAGGAGTGGATGGGAGGTACATTTCCTACGAGCCTATTTCTAAAATGTGACGCAGGGCATCTCGTTGTGGATGTGGTATGCCGGTGTTCAGGAGCAAGGACGCGTTGTGCCTTCGCCGTGGGAGGAATGGGGGTCTGTGATTCACGATGGCATCTCCCAGGCATAAACGGGCATCCTTCAGTCAGGCGCTCAAGGTCATGCAGCCGGAGAGAAAAGAGCTGGCCAAGAATAGATGATGCTTCTCTAATGTTTCTGTTCAGCTCCACAGTGAATGTAGGGGGAGTGAGACCAGGAAGAGGGAGGGAGAGGGTATTTTGTGCATCTGCTGCAGTCTTCCACTTCAACACCACCCATAAAGGACTTTGATATTCCAAAATGGGTACAGACTGGGTAATGTTTAACCTCCAGCAGAATGTTTGGGTTCTAGTTCATAGAGACAAATGGGTGACTTTCACTTTCTTTAGAGACATGCAGAACCTTCCTGGGACTGGAGCTCTCTGCCTGCAAGTCTCCGCTCAATAGGAAGTAAATACAATTAGTGTGTGATGCCGCCTGTGTTTATGGGATGATCTTCTACCAAATCCTATTGTCAGGTTAGGTAGTGATTAAAAATCCTCACGCAATTGTTCTTGATCTTTTTTGACCAGCGTTTTCAGCGTAAAGGCCAGGACTCACACAAGCCACAGACGAGCAGCCTCTTGTGTACGTGTGCTATCCTGTAGCCGTTAATTATGTGATGGTATCCGATTTCTTACTTAAACAACTTCACGTTGTCATTTACGATTGACACAACATGCCTTCTCCCTGAAAAGAAGAAGGGATAAAAAATGAAAACCAGTCAGTTTGAACCGCCAGCGGGCAAAATGCAGTCGTCTCAGTCGGTGCTACAAGCAGTTATCCTGCCATACGGGGCACCATGGCTGAGCTCTCCTCTCTGTTCTGGAGGGGTTTACTTTTCTGAGACATTTTCAGCTTTCTTCATGATGGATTTTAAGTGCTGCCTTACCACGAGCACCTTTAACTTCTGTAACAGATGTAATTGCTGAGCAGGCACTGCAGCATCTCTGCAGGAGACCGGCCGGCCGCGGGCACCAGCAGCCTCTTGGAGCTGCGCAGTCACGGCCAAGGTGGTGGTGGCGTTCCACATCGGGGTCTCTTGTTTCTCTTCCAGTTTTCTGATCTCCAGCAGTATAAGGCCATGCTTTGAGTGACAGGCAGAGGACAGGGTAGGGCTGAGGATGCAGGTGACCTCTTCAAGGGGAGGACTTTCAGTAGCACTTTTTTATTTTGGGTTTTTTTTTTTGCATTACCTGTTAGCTTCCTGAAAGAAGCAGTGCCTTAGCTGCTTGCAGTTAGTCAAGCGCAGAACGATGCTGCTGGGGCCTTTTTTTGGGTATGAGTGCTAGCAGGTCCCCAGACACCTGGAAAGGCTTCAGCACACAGAGACTGGGTTTGCGGGCTTGTCCGCCAGCAGGACCCGTGTGTCCAGCACCCGCGCTGCGCGTGCTTAGACCTTCAAAATGGCACCAGGTTTTCTGTCAACAGGAAAGAAGGAAAAAAACCCTGTTTGTACCCATAATAACTAATGCAGGGAAAATGTGGATTCTCAGATACAGACAATTTCCAAACATTGGCACAGCTGAGCAGCAAAATACAACGTTCCCATCTGTGGATTGGTAATTGGCACCCCAGGAATTTAAAATTAATCTAGCTGCCAGGCTCCCGGGGCTGGCTGCTGTTTGCAAAGGTTATTGGAGGCAGGCTCCATCTCTGCCCATGAATAGCGGGCGGCTCTTGCTCTCTTCCACGCCTTTCAGCTGGAGACTCGGAGTCTGTCGGACAGTCATCGTTTTCATTCTACCTTTAGCAGATTCTGGTACCTTTTTTAGTGCTGGTGTTCAGGTGCTGTGTTTGTGGGAACGTCAGGGGACATCAGCAGCCATACCAGCGGTGATGTCCAGGCAAGATGTCTGTCCTGGAAGCAGCAAGTGGGAGATGCCGAAGGGAACGCTGTAGCTGGGCAGAGTTCTGTTAGCGTTCTGTAATTGTCCTTCATGCGGTTCTGTGTGCACCAGCTGTACCTTACAGAGCGTCCCCAAGCACTGATCTAATGGCAGAGATTTACATTTTAGCATCTGCAATATTTTCTCTTTAAACTGTTTTTTCCTGGATTTTTCCTTCTGATACACTTTGATATTCAGCTGTTTATTACTATTAACGTTTACACTGATGCCTGATGTTCCCCAAGTATTCCCTTTCTAAAGCAGAGCTCGTCTGGAAGCTGTGGCAGAAAGTGTCAAGGCCTGAAAATCAGTTAAAACATTTTACATGAGCTCTGCAGCTGTCCTGTGGATCCTTGGTGTTCATTCTGTCATTTTTTTCCTCAGCTTTTCCATCATGACCTAAGTGAGAGGAAAACCTTCCCGTTTCTGTTTGACAGCACCCCGGCAGAGCAGTGTTGCACTGTCTGATCACTTGTGCCGCGCTGCGTCAGCAGCATCTTCCACCTCTCTGGCTGGAGGAGCAACAGACAGCTTGAGGATTCTGGGCTTTTTCAACATAAATTGGAAGCATTACAGTCTCATAAAAAATCCTGAGACTTTTGCTTAGTAATGGGTTTTTAGTTTTCATTTGGGTAAAATAGAAGTGACTGGGCAATAAAGCACTGAAGATGGTGCGCTGTGTGTGGGCACTTTAGGTCGGTCCCGTATTGTTGGGGAGCACAGCAAGTCAGGCTCTCAGCGTAACAAGCCTTTGTGTTTTTTCTAACGGGAATACAAACTGTTGCCGCTATGTTAGCGCGTTTTCCCAAAGTGAATTTTAGCCTGTATGATGATGTTAAGTGTGTATTGAAGTACAGCAGAGTATGGCACGGGATACCTGACCAGCGCTAGCGTCGCCGGGCTCCTGAGCACGCCGCTGTGACGGCGCGGATGGGCTGGGCGACCCTGGGACAGCGACCGAAGGGTCCCGGGTCCAGGATCCCATCAGAGTAGCGGTAGCGATGGCACCCTGTGGTGGAGGCACAGGAGGAGGATTTTCCTTAGACAAACACGTCCATCTCAGTGCCTCTTCAGCACTGGCGTCTCTTTGGAAAGGAGCACTTCTGCAGGACCTCCCCCCAACAGGTGGGTATGTGCGGAGCAGACCTTTTAAGCAGGCATGCTTTAATTGCCTCAGATCCCTATTTTTAGTGCAAAGTGCGGACGTGGAGCGAGGCTGTGAGAGAAGGAGGTAAGCATACTGGGAGCACACGGTGCTGCCAGGAGAGGAGGATTGTCTTTTGCATCGATTTAGCTCTGAGCTGCAACAGAAAAAGCGCTTTCGATATCCATTCTGGCCAGGAGTCTGTAGGATACAGCTGTCAGTCCCCTTGTGTCTCTGCTGGGCTTCACAATGCTTTCCTGCATAACAGCGTTTTCAGAGGATGAAAAAGTTGTGGATACGCTTTTCAGGCTTCCTCAATATTCCTTTGACGTGATTTCTCTGAAAGACCCCTCCCTCCTTTCTCTCCTTTCAACTTCTTGCCAGCACTTTTTGAAGGCATGGAGCTCCTTGCTGGTCACAGGAACAGCCGTGTCTCACCGCTTCCCACCACATTACTCAGGGATCACTAAAGATCTGCAATACTCCTGGAACTGGTGGAGCTGTGCAAAAAGTATTGCTCAGTCCAACTGAAATTCTGAGAGTTTTGTTAGCTCTCTGTAATAATTTTCTGTTTTCATTAGTTCAATTAGTTTTTTGGTGACATTTCTAACAAATATTTACTCCTGAAAATGCCCCAAAACGCCATTTTAACTATCATTAGAGATAACTTTAACAATAACAATTCGTGTTGTGCTCTGCTGTAGTCCAGTGTTGTAGTGAAATAAAAATGAAGCAAAAGCCACAGTGCTGCAGGCTCGTTGCTGGAAGACCTCTCTCTTTTGCCCTCAGCATCACAGACCTGAGAGGAGCCGTTTCTCCCTGAGAGGAGCCAGCTGCTGCAGGTCTGCTCTTCATCATCTCCCTCCTGATGGCTGCTGCGTCTCCCGGCACGCCCGGGGCCGCTGTCGCGGCCAGCTCTGGTGATGGGCACTGAGAGTCACGCACGGTGACAGCCGCTCTCCTCTCCCTGACGCTCACGCCCGCGTGCTGCCTGCGAGGCATCTCCCGTTCTGCAGCTGAGCGCGGGAGCTCCCGCGCCCTGCGAATCGTGCCACCTGCAGATGCCAGCGCTTGCAGCTCGTCTCTTGGACCAGTGCTTGGGCAGGGCGGTTGCTGTCTCTGGCTCGTGGCTAGCTGACGTGTGGCTCCTCTTGGTCAAGGCACTTGCCTGAAGGTGCCTGGTTGATTTTACCGAATTTCAGACCCTCCCGGCAGCGTGCAGTCGGCCCGGGCAGCCCAGGAAAAGGACCAGGTGAGCAGCGCTGAGCCCTGCCAGGCTGGGGGAACAGCCTCAGTGGCCTCCAGTGCCTGCAGTGGTTCCCTGGGGGTGGTCTCCTTGAGTAATGTTCTGTTTTCCACTTCTCTTCTCATCCCCTGACTTGCTTTCAGAGCAGCTGCATCCATTGAAACCCACCTTTGGTCTTACAGTCGTTTTCTCGTACAGACACACGGAGGATCTATTCCTATTTTTGTGGGATTTTTCCTCCTTCGAGTTTAACTTGCTCACTAGTGTTAGTTTCTCATAGAGTCTTCATCTTCACGAAAACGAAATTTCATCTGGCAGAGCTCATTACAAGCTGTGCACCGTGCCCCAAAATCACCCCATTTCATTTCACAGAAAGCATGTCCCGTTCGCTGTTAGGGGAAGGACAAAGCACTGGAGGGAGCAGCATCTACACGAGCCCTCTTTTTCGGGAGAGCCAGCAGTTTACATCTTTCTTCGCACACAGGACCATGAAAATAAATCAGAACGTTGCTTTCCTGAAAAACGTTTTTCATGACGCAAATCTGCAGTAGATAAAATTGAGCTCACAACTCGGGCTGGGCCGTGCCCTTTTATCAGTGGGAATACCCAAAACCAAGGTGTTTTGACACCCGCGAGATGGGTGGAACGGGACGGCGGAGCAGGGCAGCAGGAACCCTCTGCTGATGCTCCAGTGCAGGGGTGGCGGAGAGGATTACAAATGAGCTGGTGTCTCTGGGGCTGGAAACGTTTTAGCAGGACTGCTTTATCTTTTGTAATGTTTGTATAAATTATTTATTAACACTTCCTGCATTTTCCTGAGAAATTGGATAGAAAAGCAAAATGTATAGCTGGCAGATTATATTCCAGAAGAAAGACGCCAGTGATTAAAAAACAATTTCCAACCTTTCAAACACATAACTTTATTTCAGACAAGTAGTCTGCTATTTTTGTGTCGCTCTCCACCGTTTTAAAGAAAATCCCGGATTTGTCCCCTAGATATATGAGAAGACTGACGTTAATGCGAGCAAGCTAAGAAGCAGTCAGAGTGCTTTAGTAGTTGGTTAAATAATCTGTTGTCATTTATAGAAGAGATGCGTTTCCCGAACTGCGGTGGGACGTGCCGGGGTTGCTAATCCAGAGGAGTTATTAGCGGGATGACGTAAAAAAAAGGCCAAGGCATGGCCGACTCCCGCAGAAGCGGAAAGCAGATTTTATGCTTTTGGCTCTCGGTGGAAATGATGCACCGTTTGCACTTTACGCCTGACGTGGGGGACTGAAAGCAGCGTCTCCCTCACTTCAGGGGGTGCACAGCCCTGCCGTGTGTTGGGGCCATCCCTGCCTGAGCCAGCAGCGGCTTTTTGTCCGTAATCCAGGCAGTGCGGCGTGGATGTGTAGCCGGCCATACGTGAACAGCCTTTCCTTGGCGCTTCCCAGCAGCTTTACAGGAGCACCTGCCCCATCAGAAATGTGTTCTGACCCGTGCCACACAGGGAACTGAAAGCAGAGTCGGTTTTGGGGAGCCCGGGGACACTGCCGAGGCCTGGCTCTCGCTGGGGAACATCAGCGCCTCGAGGGCAGCGCCCAGAGGTGAAACAGCTGGAAGCCTGGATGCTTTTGCTGGAGCGCGTGCCCGCCTGCTCGCCCAGGAGGACCCCAGGAAGCAGGACCGTGTGTCTTTCCTGGATTCTGCTCCCGTTTGGACCGGTGATGGTATCGCTGAGATATCCTCGCGGCAGGGATCGCAGTCATGCGACAGCACAACTCAGCTGGAAATTAAATCAAACCACAGGCTCCAAGACACTTATTAATATGCTCCGTATACTGGGGATTAGGCTTTTGGTGACACTTAAATTGAATTCTAATGCTATTTTGAAATATCTAATATGCTGAATTTACTTCACCTCAGGTTTGAGTTAATGGTTTATTAAATTATGCACCTTGCAGTAGCAGAGCCGTTTCCTGGTGTAGGACACCGAGGCTTGCAGTAGCAATGCAGCAGTTTTGCTGAGCTCATCCACATCCTCCCTGGTCAATTATGAGGTCTGCAGGTGTCCCTGAATGTATTATGCTGTCAGTTGAAGTTTCACCCTCGCCGGAGAGGCATAATTAGGGATTGGGTTGGAAATTCTGTAGTGAAGCAAATTACGATTTGAGTTTAGAGATTTGGAGTTCATTTTGGTGTGGGCGGCGGAGGACTTGCAGCAGATGCTGCGAGGCTGAAGTCTCTCCTTCTAATGCAGGATATTTTTTTCATTTAATACGTAGTGTTTTAGCCTGCAGTGAGTTACCCCCTTTTGTATTCTATCTCTTAAGGCGTGCTTTTATAAGTGTTTTGGATAAATCACTTCCCAGGTGCCTGCAGTTTTGAATGCTTTTCTTGCTGTCCTTCTGCCTGCGTGAGCATCTCCCTTATTACCCTGGTTGCTTTATTCTCAAAACCATCTTTTCTTTCTGAAGGAGTGTCTGCCTGTGCCCTTTCTGTTGAATGGCTGCCCTCAGCCGTCCTGACGTCCTGCCTTGCTGCTGCCCGCCCCCAGTCAATGAAACCACCAAGCCTCTTCCATCTCGCCCTGCCCCGCTGGTACCAGGGCTCTGTCCCAGTCACCGCCTGCGGCTGCTGCTTTTATCCCTGCATCCCTCTCGCCGGTCCGTGCCCACGGTGACACCTCGTGTCAGATCCATGGATGGGAAAGTGGCTGTCACGTATATGAACATATATATGCTGCACTACCCTTAGTGACAGACGGAATGGTGCATACAGACCACGGTCCTGGTCCTCTGCGAGGGCCTTCGTTGGTTCTCTTTAACGCGCTAGTGAAGGGGCAAAAGCTGGAGGAGAACGACCCAAATGGCTTTCCCTCCGGAACAAGTGGTATGCCTCAGGGCATTGTTTTCCGTGGCAAGGAAGAAGTGCAAGATTTTCCTTATCACACATTTGTTTCAGGTGAATGTCAGCTGGTTTGCAGCTGCTCCTCACACCGCTACAAGACACGCATGGTATGACAGCTGCTAGCTCGCACTGGGGTTATTGGCCATTGGCAGTGAGGAAAGCAGGATTTAGAATAAAATAGAGGTTGAGGGGTTTTTGAGTTTAGTCTCTGTAAAATGAGATGGCCTCTTCCTGGGAAATCAGGTTTTCCAATAGCGTAACCAGCACAAAACAAGTCTGTTGGAGTGCGTATGTCTTCATCTTGTACTCCTGTTACAACCAAGTACCGCAAAAGATTCCCAAGAAAGGCTGAAGGCGTTTCTGGTCTTGCAGCAAGTGAAATAATGCAGTTAGCAGGGATGGGTGGTGGGGGGACAGCCCAGGTAATGGCCAATCTGCCGGCAACGCAGCGTTGTCTGCCCGCAGCCTGAGGGGCGTGCAGGACAGTATTCGTGTTGGGGAAATATGCTTGGATGCCGTCAGCAGTTCTGGATTTATTGTAACAGCGGCTGTTAAACCGACCTGATCGGGCCACCCGTAACAGCGTGATTTTCTCAGTAATATGGAATATCTATTGTGTTGTGGGAGGAAATTGAGAAGATCAGAGCAGTCTGCACAGCCTGAGTTTGCCTTCAGGCTTAACGTACTCGCTGCCTTTTGCTGGGCAGAGCTCTGACGCAAAGACAGGCTTTTGGCGGTGTTGGTCCCGCACTGCCAGGAGGAGCTGGGCAGGAGGAGGCAATTGCATGTTCAGGTACCGTGAGCGTGCACGTGCCGGCGCTACAGGTGTGCATGGTACCACTAATTGTATACAAGTGTGCACGTGCCACGCTGCGGTTGTCAGCAAGATGTTTGGTGTGGAACGTCCCGGCCTCTGTCCTAAGGGACACTTCATGAACGGAGTACTTCTGGAAGCTGTTGAGGAAAAGCAGTTGTTTCAGGATGGTGCGTGCTGTTGCATTGGGTATGGCTAAATGGGTGAAGGTCAAGGAAACCTGCTTCAGTTTTCTCCTCCTGCTTTCAAGAGGAGAAAAAAAATCCAGGCTCTGGAGCAGTCATGTGAGTGATGACATCCAGAGTATTTGGGGTATTGGAATGGTATTGGATTATTGTCTAGGGTCAGAGTATTTTCTACACAAAACAGGCCTCTGCATTGCTAACTTAAAAGCTTGTCTTTGTGGTATTTTGATATTCTGTGGAAAAATGGTGCTTGTGCACTTAGGATTACTTAGAGTTTGTCTGAATGCAGTGTGTGCCATAGATGACCATTAACAAGCGGCTGTCAGGAGCGCCAAGCGGGAGGTAAACCCAAGGTTTTCTTCTGGTGCCACTTGGTTATTTCTTAGAAATTCCGACAATGCTCTTTCAGTTTGCGCTAGATCCGTATGGCGATGGGAGATGCTGGAGATGCTCTTGGCCTGTCTCATTCCTTTTGTTCGTTAGCTAATGTATCTGTGGGTAGCAGCATCACCCTGGAAAAGCTTTTTTTTATTGTGTTCAGACAAAACTATGTATTCTGGCAGAATCTTGCCAAGTTTTCAAATAGCAGATGATTCTCAGGGTGAAAGCTTTACTTGTATTTACCAGTGAGTATCACAACACTTTGGTTTTGTTCTTCCCTGGGTTCAGGTTGACCCTTGTTGCAGTAAGGGGACAGACCACCACCCCCCTGTGCTTAAGGCTGTTTGCTGACAAGAGAGTCGAGAACTGGAAGTGATTTTATCATTTCTTTAATGTCTTTAAAAAACCCCCACCCAACAACAACAAGCAAAACAAAATGGGCGCTTTCTGCTGGAGAACGGAGAGCAGAGGCTGCCGAGATTTCCACCGTCCGTCACTTATATTTGTTCCTGGCACTCTAAGAGCCAGCATCAATGGCTTCGTAACTGCAGCCTTCATTTACAAACACAGAACACTTGCGTTTATTTCTGTCTATAACCCAGACTTGGGCTGCCTTCTCTGGGGATTTTGCTGTTTTGAAGATACAGCACCAGTGTCCGTAGTGTGTTCAGCGTGCAAGCAAGGCCGTCATCCGGGGAGGGTCAGCCGAGCATCACCGTGTGCTTCAGCCTCCATGGCCCAGTACGCAGGCACGCTCTTTGCGGACACAAATCTGTCTCTCTGTAGTGTCCACGTGTAGATATTCAATCCTTTGGAGGACTGCTGCTTTTCTGAAACACATCCATCACATTTTGACCATCTCATGCTTCTGCATTTCATGCATCTGTCCTGCTAGGAATTTGCCTTGCATGCATAGTGCAAAACTTTGTGGGAAGAGGAACCCACGTAGAAAATAAATCCCCTTCTCAGCCTGCAGCGAAGAGGATGGAGTTGCGACACCAGTTTTGCTGTGAACAGGTTGAGCGAGGTGCAGAAATCAGCCCTGAACTCCTCCTGCAGTGCTTGGCACTTGCACAAACAGCTTGAGCCTCAAACGCTGTTATTCTTTCAGTTTTATTGAGCATTAGATCCCTCACAAAATGAGGAGATGGAGAAAAATGAATGCAACATCTTTCAAGGTCGCTGGTTCCCGTGGAGGCGATGCCACTGCTGGGCTCTGCGCAGTGAAGCAGCGTCGGTGCAGGAGCCGGACGTGTCATAGTGCCAGCTCCGAACCGTGCAGCAATGTTCCTCTGCTCAGGGAAAAACACAGCAGATGTGTCCTGCAGCCTGCGACCTGTGCAGTAAGGCACTCTGATAAACAGTAGTTATAACTATTATGGGCTGTCATCTCCTGCCTGCCATTTATTGACCTTTTCTTGGGTGTGATGTTCTCTGGCGCCCAGGTAACTAGATACCCAGGGACAGCCAGCGTACGAGCGCCGAGGACAGAGACCCGCTTGAGTTCTGAAAAGTGCTCGATTTTAGACCCGTTTAATGTTTGCGTTATGCTGATAGATCTGGAAATCTTTGAGAAAAAAAAAAAAGATGCTGGGAAGCTGCTAAAAGAAGTTGTCTAAAATAGCTTTTCTGCCTGTAATATCATTTTAGAGCCTAGAGTCTTTCGAAGCTCAAAGTGATAACCTTCAGAATCTTGCTTGCACAGTGAGAAGCATTGTCCTTCCAGGGAACTAAACCCTTGTTTTTGAGTTTTGTAGAATCAAATGTGAAATTCATTACAGATTCAGGAGTTAATATAACTGGTGTAATTTTTGGAGGGGCAACTCTGAGTACAGGGAAAGAAGCAGTATCAAGTTTGGGTTTTAACAGTGGTTTGCTGAAATCACATGAATTATATCATGACCTGAGAATATCAGTTGCTTTAAAATGTCAGCTTCTTCATAGCTTTATGATACTTGAAGCAGGCCTAGGCACCGTCTTTAGGCAAAGCGTGGATAATCTGTCCCCCTTGCTGTGACCTTCAAGTGGAGCATCCCTCTCGCAGAGCCTTCCCGCTGCCTCTGGTGCCTCGGGGACCGCAGCTGCGTGGGCTCAGATTTCCAGCCTGCTGCTGCTGGTGCAGGGGAAGGGAAGGAGAGGATGTGGAGTGGGCTTGATTAAAAAGTACTTTTGCTTTTTCTCTTGAAGAGTATTTGCAGTGAAAACTGTACATGAAATTTATACTCCTCTCATATGATTTTGACTGGTTTTAGTGCACAAATGCTCAGTAGAAAATGTATTCAATAAAAATTTGATGTGGAACTATAGCTCAGCAGAATCTTTTTTAAGAAATCCAGCTCTGGAATATTTATTTTGTATCTAGTTTCAGTTTTAGTGCCTGCTTTTTCTGCAGATGCCCTCATTAGCCAGCTAACGGTTTATGAAGAACTCGGCCCCTCTTCTGCCTGGATCCCAGCATCCCGGCACTGCCTGGCGCTTTTCTGCAGTGCCTGCCGGCAAAGTTTTCTGGAGAGAGCACAGCTGCATGGAGTGCTGCTTAAGGCTGCTGCTGTTGGCTTTTTCTGCAAGCAAATCTATGCTTTTTGTTCCTGAAGAGACCAGGGGGCTTCAGGCTCTCTTGAGCAGGGGGGCTAAGCCTGCAGAAGGTAGAACGTTGGCGCGCTGGTGGGCAGTGATGTGGCCGAGAGGAATACAGGGCACTTGATTTAGAGCAAGTCGACTGGGAAATGGTTTTAACAGGAAGAGTGCAATAAATGTGGATTTATTCTCCTTTGATGCTCAGCATGCAAAAGGAGACCGTTTAGGGGGAGTAGGGTAGGAATCTGAGGTGGCCACAGTGAAAATTTTCGGGTAAACCTGACAGCTGTCAGCCCGTAAAGTGTCGTTTTGTGCTGTGGAATAGCGTGTCTTCAGCGCCAGCGAGGGGGGCCATCCCAGCACCCAGGGTGAGTCAACGCTGATGTGTAGCTGAGAAGTGACCTTTTTTCAGACTTCGAAGCACGCGACAGCGATGAATGAAATTATTGCTCACCTTCTTGATTTCGGACTGTCATGCCAAAACATTCCCGTTTGTTTCCTGAAATTGCAGGCGAGCATCGCTGTATGAGACGGCCATTGGTCCAGCTCCCTCCCACCGCTCTGTGACGGGAGAGGCGTCCCAGGGCAGTGGTGACCAAAGAGGCACAAGGTGACTCTCCAAACATAAATCCCAAGGTTGAAGCCTCTGCTTAGCATTTCAGGGTCATCGGGAAGAATTTGGACAGGTTTCTGGTCCAGCGTACTGCGGAAAAACAGATCCCAAGCAGTGAGGCAGAGCGCTGTCCCCGGGAATGGCCATCTCCTCGATACATTTTAATGCGGAGCTGGAGGCTCAAGGCACCGAGAACCTTTTCCTGATGTTTAGTGATAAACTTTGGTCTCCTGTGAGTAAACAATCTGCTGGCTTTGCCACTTTTTTCCATTTAAACATGAGTACACTGAAGCCCTCTTGCAAAAACATTTATTATGTCAAGCAAAACTGGAGGCTTTGGGTTGTGTTCCTCTAGTCTTTTTTTTTTTTTTTTTTTTTTTTTACTTCTAGTGCTCTCATATCAAATTTTCAGAAAATACTGCCCAGAGGCATGGGAAATGGCACATGGCTTTATGAAATATACCCCCCTCCTAGGATACGCCGTGTTTTTATTTTGTGACAGTCCAGGATTCAGTGCGTGGCCTAAATATTGTGGCATCCTATTTGATTTTTGAATTGTTGGATGGACCAGATGCTATAGCTCACAGACAACATGAGCATTTTTCCTCCTGGTTTACCCTTTTTCTAGATTACTGTCTGTAAGTTTCAAAATGGAACAGGATTCCTCTGTGGTTTATAAATTAGGGCCATATTACAGCAGCACCCAATAGTGCTGCTATATTTTGGACGGTGTCAGGGTTTCTATTATAAACCTCATTTTTCAGGGGTTTATAGCTGAGCCATAAAAATGCACTGTATGCTGGGACTCAGGACATAACAGCTGCAGCTCGGCCGTGCAGAGGATGTGTTTGCGTGTATTTTTTACAAGCAAAACAAAGCATGCTTTATGTGTACGTTTACATGTAGAGGTCTATATAATCATATTAAAAATCAGTGTACATTTATCCTAACTTTTGATTTCAAAGATAATCACCTGGAAGATAGGAAGGGCCCTGTTCTCGGCAGCCCGTGCAGCTTTAACTCCGTTCGCCAGCCTGCCCGGTGTCCTGCGGCAGGATGCGGTGGGATGCCGTTTAAGAGGTAACAGACAGGGCCATGGCTAAAGGCTCGCTGGGGCTGCCCATGCCCAGAGACGCGCGCAAGGCTGCTGCCCTGGGCAGGGAGCGCCTGGAGGGCCGGTGGCCGTGGGAAAGGCTGCGTGGTCCCTCAGGAGGAGGCGGCAGAGGATGTGCCTGGAACCTAGCCGCGCTCCCGTCCCACCATCCTGCCAGGAAGGGATGGGCAGCCGACCGAGGGGTGCGCTGGGACCCCTGCGCACCGGGCCCGCTCCCAAACGCCCTGCGGCGCTACAGCCTTTCAGTTGGGGTGGGTTTTTCTGGAACTGGAGTAACGAGGCAGGATGTGGCCTCTTTACGGGCAGAAGGTAATGGCTCTGCTAAAGGCTTTTGCTTTCTTGGAGCAATTAGCTGGTAGCAGTATTAATTGTAAGGGCCGTGCTTACTCACCGAGGGGTATCTAGCCCAGACGGTAACAATTGTCCATAAATATTTCTGCTCTACCAAAAGAAACCCTCCAAACAAATTGCGACACAGGCTGTGCCTCCAGTATTATCTACGTGCTTACGTGCCTTTGAATGCGTGTAATCGGTGGGTTTTCTTGTGTTGATGTATGAATACGATACCAACAGCCTCCTTTTAATAGCCTTGCATAGTGCTCACACCTGCTCCAGTATAATTTGCTGCATTTCAACAAATAAGCTAGCTCGAGTGAATGAAGAATAGCTATCCCCAGCGCTGCAAGCGCTCCTGTCAGGAGAGAACAGAGGGGCTGTTGCAGCCCCGCGCTATAGGCAGGCATCGCACGACGGTGAATACGTCTTTATACGCGCAATTCAAGCAGTCATCAGCACAGAAGCGGTTTCATATACACAAACAGCGAGATGATGAAGGACACAGATTTGGTTTGAATGCAAAGAGAAAACATACGATCTGCAAGCTGGCGTTACCCTAACTGCAGCTAAGTGCGTCTTTCGTGACGTTTTGTCTCTCAGTGGCTTTCCATCTCCATGAGTTTTAATGTCAGTGTCAGACAGACGTGTCTTCAAGCTCGTGCTTTTCTGTCTGTTAAAGCATTTTTACCTTGCTGCTGTTGGCCCACGCTAATCCTTGCTCTGACATTCTGCCTGGGAAGAGGCGCCCGATAGATCTCTCCTCAGGCGCTGTAGTGGCAGGAGCACATTGCGGCTGGTTTTCTTTGGAAAGTCATACTGAATTACTGCACGGAGCACGTTCCTACCGCCTCTTCCCCAGGTGCTCCTCGCTCTTTCCCGTCTGAATTCAGAGCCGAGTGACACCGTCCTGTCAGGTGTAGAAGATGTAATGGCAGGGAACTTTGTGCTCACGGTGACGGGGGTGTTAGGCGGCAGCTCGCCCCTAATCTGGCTCCCTCCAGCGCGTGCGGAGCTAGGCCTCTTTCCTGAGCACACCTGCACAGCCTCATTAATTAATACCATGTTTTACATTTCGTTTTAATAAACCCTTTTCATTACAGAGCCTGTTCCCGTGGTAGGAAAATTGAAATTCTTTGCAAGAGCATTACAATTAAGCTGTAGTGCAATGGGGAGGAATGTGTCTTGCTTGGGAAGCGCGTCTGTCTGAGCTCTCGTGGGGAGGGCGATCCCGGCAGACGCGGGCAGTGCTCCTTCGGCGTGCGCTTTGGAAGGTCTCTATCCGAGGGATCCCATCGGCCCGCGGCGTTCGCCTTTGCTTGCCGTAGGTTTCAATCTCAGGGCGCGTTTCACTGTCTGGAGGGATGGAGGACGGCCTCTCTGGGGCAGCTGAAACCAAATTTTTGGTTTGCTGGACCATTGCAGCTCTCAGAGATGCTCCTGACCAGCCAGGGCAGCGACAGGGAAGCAGGCTTTATTGCTGAGCCTGGTTCTGCAGGTTAT
This sequence comes from Tetrax tetrax, assembly GCA_009806455.1. NCBI lineage: Eukaryota > Metazoa > Chordata > Aves > Otidiformes > Otididae > Tetrax > Tetrax tetrax. The sequence goes on from WHYT01014286.1 coordinate 212,583, forward strand.
TTATTTAGTGTAGGCTGCAGTCCGGGGCCATTCCCGGCCGGCACCACGGCGAGGATGAGGGGCTGAGAGGTCTGGCGCATGGAGCCAGTTTGGGGTGTTTCTTCAGTTCAGGATGAAATAGCAAGAGTGACAATACAGGAGGTAAAATACTGTGTTATTTTAGGTTGGTTGTGGCTTGCTCCTGTAGTTTAAAAGTCAATATACCCGGTGTACGCGCAGCTGTTCGTAACACGGAGATCCATATGAGCGTGAGGAAGGTGGGGTTCACAGCGAGGTGAAAGCATCACTGTTCAAGAACAGCAGCTCAGCAAGAGGAGTTAATTAAGTTGTGTCAGAATTACTCGTGAGTTTGGAAACAGATTTTTATTTTCTCTTTGACAAAAAATAGTTTATAAAATTAGACAAAGCCTGCCCAGGAGGAGCCGTTCTGTTCCTGCCTCTGACCTCAGGGATGCTTATTTACGAGCTGTACGGCGAGAAGATTGAAATGCTTCATTAGCAAGCAACATTGCATGTTATCTGGAGAAGATCCTAATAGAGTAAATTAGGAGGGAAACATCTGTTGCTTTCTGTGTCAGTTTTAGTGCTCAATCTGGTGCTGATTCTGGCCTTTCACAACCTTTTTTTGTGTCCCTTCATCCCAAGTATGAGAGATCCTTTGTTCGTTAACTCTGGATGTGTGTTGCAACCTTTGAACTGAAATGCCTCAAAGCTCATCTCTACCCTCTCATAGAAATTTGTTCCCTTCTTAGTTTCCTTCATTCCTGAGACCTTTCAGACAAAATGTTAGAGGTGGAGCTGGAGGGAAGGGGCTGAGAGGCAGAAAAATCCTGAGCCAGGCAGAGATGTGTGTACGTACATATGCTTGCGTATATAAGACGCAGTTCTTCCCTCTTACCCCTTCTGTATAATTGTTTTATCATTAAAAAATAGATACAGCTTATAACAGAAAATCAAACTCTTGGTTTACATGAAAGTCCTGGCACAGGCAAAAAATATTTGTCACATCTTTGCTTCTAAATATCCAGGTTTGGTGCAAAGAGAGGAGGCGTGCAGAAATTCTCTTCCTAAATCTGACTTTTTCCAGCAACCAACACAGCACTGGCAGGCACAGAGCCACTCAGCTGGGCTGCCGAACTCAGCACAGGGTGCTGCTGATGCTGCTGGGCCCTTCCTGTCGGGAAGAGGCTCCCTCGCTCGCGAAGAAGGCACGCTGGAGGTGGTGGGTGCTCTCCGTCCGAGGCGGGCGAGCGTCGATGCTGCGAGCACCAAGTTGCAGCTGTTGTCGCCGTCGCAGAGGAGTTTTGTTCACTTGCTCAAATTAATGACCAAAAATGTCAAATGTGTCCGCAGCTAATTATTCATTAGATGCATAATTAGTGTGAGATGATCATGACATTTCACTGTTATTAATTTTTATACTCTAGTAGGAATTAAATCAGTCTACAATCGCAGACTCCAGTTTGAACTCTGCGCTGGAGACGCCTGTTGCTGGGCTGGGGAGGATGCTCTGACGAGCCCTGGCTGCCACAGGCTGTGCGTTAAAGCCCGGAATGGCGTTATTCCGCCCTGCTTAATAGCAGGGATGCAAATGGAAAGCATCCTGCAGGGATCTGGGGAGAGGCCGTGGGCCTCACACCAGACAGCGAGGTGCAAGGCATGCAGGCAGCTTGTGAGAGGAAGACAAAATTGCAGTGAAAGAGCTGGGATTTCGTTTGGGCTTGTTCTGAAGGGAGTGGAAAGAACTGGCTTTGGTGAAATCCTTCCCTCACCTAGGCAGTGACTGCATTTAGGTCATTTAAAGAGGGGTATCCTGAAGTTTATTGCAAACAGTGGACAAAATATTTTGCAATAACACACCTTGTCCCTAGACTGTGTATTCCAAACAAACACTTTCTGCCTTTTCTGACCAGACAAAGTTTCTGCTTGGCAGTGGTTTCCCTAATTGCATCTTCTTTCAGCCCTTGCTGGGAAACATGCCTTGCAAATTCAGTATTGTGATTAATTTATATGAAGGATGCAGTGTTGAATTTCACAGCTTCTTTTCCTTCACAAATATATTCATTCCTCAAACGACATTTTGAGCTTTTACAGCAATAAAAATTTGGGATTCTCTAGCAAGTATAAAAACAAATAAGCCCAAGATGCAGTGTTTCTGTTAAAAGTGTTTGTTCATGCTGTACTGTGCCACCGATCAGTGCTGAGACACTTCTAAGGAGACCTGCTGGTGGTTGCCCACATTCTGTCTCCCTGCGTTTCCTATCAGGAGAACGTAGGAGAGACCAAATCCGGAACCCGGGCGCCTTCCTGCTTTGGTCAGCCCAGCAGTCTTAGAAGAGAGCGCGCGGAGGCCAGCTGCTCTAAAGCAAGCACTGCTGGCAAGAGAAGTTGTGGGTTGTGGGTAGACAGGCTGAGCCTCCCAAATGCCAAGCCCAGTTGTCTTCATTAAAGCAACAACAAACGCAGAAAGAGCAAGGCCAAACTTACTGGGTTCTGTTCATTAAGGGACTGGTGGGTTTCTGGCTTTGTTGTCTTTAATACACCCTGAACAGATGCAGGTTGACAAGTGGCGTCAGCCGAGGGACACGGCTTTATCAGGTTGTGTGGAAGCGGGGCTTGGAAATAGCCAGTTGAAATCCAATTTGTAGACAAGTGGGATAAATTGGAACTGATGGTTATTCAATTAATGGCATGGGCAGCAAGGTGAGGTGTCCTCTCAAAATAGCAGAATAAGGTTTCTTGACAGGGAGGTTTGGGAAATCGGGGCACGGCACCAGGTTTTCAATCAAATTCAGCCATTAATCATCTAAGTAGCAGGAGGGAGATGTGATTATTATAGAGAGGCTCAGCAAAATGGTTTGAGTGAGCACTTCCCAGAAGCGTAATAGAATCCAGACCCAAGCTCACGGGCATGCCCCAGAGCCAGCATGGAGCCGAGGGTTTCCCAGACAACGCTGCGTGCACCGGTGACCGAGGGTGTGCTGTCCTCTTCTCCCAGGGTTCCTCGCGCGCACTGGCAGCATCCCTGGGCACAGAGGCTGGACCTCTCTGCCATTCACCTGCTGCATTAGAAGTTCCTTTTATATCTGAAAATGTTGTGTTTGCTTGCCGAGACACTCAGTGAGCATGTACAACTTCGATCTCTTTTTAGTGCTTTCTGCGCATCCAGCGATGCAGAGTAGGTGGTTCACTAATGTGTTTGCCAGACTTCCTTCAGATTCCCGTGGTGCGGCGTTTCAGATCTTCAGATAATTGCGTAGTGATGAATCTGCCATAGTTCTCTCCACCGCAAGCACACCAAGAAGTATAGAAAGGCACTTTTTTTTTTAATCAAAAGAAAAATTTCTTCCTATGCAGATGGCCTCTGTAATAATATTATCAGTGTTGCCTCAGGCTTGCACAAGCTGAATGGAAAAGAAGTTGAGTTTATGATTTTCAGCAGCATGATTTAAGCTTTATCAGTTCAGGATATAAGTAGGAGAGGAGGCCCCATTTTACCTGGAATAATAGGATTCTTGGGTTGCGTTTAAGGGCAAGCCAAACGTCTCATTTAGCGGAAGGTTCATGTCAGTGGCCAGGAGCTGACCAGATCACCTCTGTGATCAGGGCACCCAGAGCCTGGAGAGCTGCAGCGGTCAGGACAGCTCGCACCCTCATCCGGACAGCGCGGCTGGGCTCTGCTCTCCCCACGCGCGCTGTCTGCCACGACCCACGCGCGGTGCCCAAGTCTGCGCCTTTGGGTGTTAGTGACATTTCGGTACCAGCTGCAGCGGGTCGGGCTTTGGCGCAAGCACAAAGCTCGCTGGCAGCACAGGGTCGGTTTGCTGTGTACATGCGATCTACGGGCGTCCTGGGCGGTCTGCAGGACGTGTGCTGGCTCTGAGCGGCCTAAAGCAGCAGGAGGAAGCAAAAAGCTTGTTCGAGAACATGGTTATCCCCTCCGCCCAGGCTCTGCAGTGGCAGGACTATCGAAGCACGAGGGCAGGACTTTCCTCCTTGGGCACTCGGCGAATCCCCAGCGCTGCTGCACATCGTTGTGCTGCAGCGACACCTCCTCTGATGTCCTGCTTTCCGGCCAGGAACCGCCACGCGTGCTGGCGCGTGCAAGAGGTAGCAAAGCAAAGGGTGCCAAGGGTTTTTCCAAAGCCTGGAAGTTCTCCTAATGCAAGCTTTCGGTGGCGTGTTGGTGGCTGAGGTTGGGTTTGTTGGTGAGTACCTGGTTTGGTTCAGGCTTGGCACAGCGCCTGCGGCTCCCTGCGCGTGGGCTGAGCAGCAGCAGCCTGCCCGTTCTTCACAGAAACCCAGCGTGCCAGGTTCTGATCTATGCTGGCACTTTGTTTCCGGTTACGATTATTAAAGAAGTAATGAAAAACTCTTCAGCAGCAAACAACAGGGCTGTTGTGGGCTTTCCCTGTAGCGGGTAGCAGGTCGTGTTTGGGGACACAGAGACTGTCTTGGCCACTGCAAATGAGTACAACTGAAAATTGTGCAGATTAGCTCAGATATTGAGGTCGTGTAAATGAACCACATCGAGGAAGTCTAAACTATGAAATATTTCTCAAGTCGTAATATAAATGCAGTCCAACATCTGTGGTCTTTCATTAAAAGCGAAGTTATGAGAGTGAGATTTCACTCAGCGACATTGATTTGGTGCCTGCAAAAGCATTAACAATTGCATATTGTAGCTTTCTCATTATAAACTTCTGCAGGAAAGAGGAATTAATTTTTCTGCGCAGTCAGAAGTTGTCAGAGGAGATCCCTCCCCTCCTGCATAACTGGATCAGAAACTCCTCGCGTACGTGCATTGACCCCTTCTCTCTGGGGAGCACGTTAGTTGAAGTTGCACTTCTAATTAAACTTGTGCTGCAGAAGAGGAGTGTGAAAATAATGCAGAATAACAGTGGCAGGCCTGGAGGAATTTGTAGGAGTGTTAAGCAAGGCAGAGGGTAATACATCAGGCAGCTTTCAGATCAGGACTCTGAAGAGGAGGCTGCTTGTGGCAAATCTCTGCCGCTTGTATGTAGGACGTTTTTCTGTAAGCAAGGATATAAGGAAAGTCATAGGATCTTCTTATTGCGGCAACATCTCGAGCTGTCTCTTGATGTGCAAGCACTTCATCATCTCGCTGGAAAGCAGAAGGCGTAGCGGGATGAAAAGTGGTTCTCTCTCCGTCTCTGTAGTTTCTGGTCCCTTTGGAGCCCGTTACAGCGTGTGCACCTTCCCCGGCTCCCTGTTTGCACCCAGCCGTGCCAGAGCACGCCTGACGGTGAACCGGGGATGAGGGAAACGCAGACCTGCACTTGTGTCCCTGTTGCGTGGCCGTCTGTTACCTTTCTGACTCAGATTAACGGCTGCCAGGAGAGAAGGGTGCTTTTGGCTCAGACCCGACTGACAGCCCGCCGTCTTTGTGGCTGGTTTTGGTTTTGCTGGTGAACGCTTCTCCCCCATTCCTTGGCATTGCACCCGAAGCCAGTGCCCCAGACGTAGCTCCTGGGGCAGACAAACGCCTCTGCCAGGCCCTGGCAAGGGAAGAAGCGGGTAGTGCAGGGAGGGATGGGGGTTTTGGCAACGATAGGCAGAGCTGCCGCTCGTCTGGCTGGGAGCGTGCTCTCGCCCCTGTCACGAGCAGAGACAGAGAGGACTTCCTAGGGCCAGCCTGCACGTCGTTCCCCAAGCCGTTTGTCCTTCATTTAGGATGCCCGTTAGCATATCTGTAAACAAAATATGTGTAATCCCATTGTGAAGAAAGCAACTTACATAAATGGGGAAAATGAGAAAAGACACAAGTGGTCTTGTCTGGCGCTGATACCAAATTTACAAGGCAGACAAGACCTGCGTTCTCAACAGTGCTTCATCTTACCGGGCTGAAGTACTGGTGATGAATATTTCTCTTTGGCAGTGGGATATTGACGGGAAGATTCGCTTTGCCATGGTTGTGCTCTCGTAAAAGCTCAGGAGAGCTCCAGGTGTTCTCTCTTTAATATTGCATTTATAGCCTGATGCGTTATTGCTGACAAAACTTCCACAGTTCTTCATACCAGCCTGTCTGCATTCATCAGCTGCAGAGGTTTCCCTCCTGTCGGACACCGGAATAGCATTAGGGAGAAAATGGAGAAAGTGTACGAAGCCAGTATGATAATTTTTTAATCTAACCCCTTGTGTAAGGGAGTTAGTTTTTCTGTGGTGCCTGGAAGTTGTGGTGCAAAGTGAAGAAATACCAAATGTCACTTTAGTTAAGTGTGTGGAAATACATATTTTTCAATATCCTGCTTCTGTCCCCGCTGCAGTACTGAACAAATCAGCTCTCGGCAGTGCACCCTTCCTATTCGGGTCCTTACGGAGCCTGTGGGCAGTGTGCTTTAGGAACACGGAGTGGTCCTGGGAAGGAGCTGCAATCCATCCAGCAGTTCGTGTGGAGTCAGAGGAAGGAACATCCATGCCCTGCTCTGTCATCCCTTGAGAGTTACTGTCTTCAAGAGCGACCGTTGCTCCTTTTATAGACCCTTCTATCGTTTATCAAGGAAATACTGTGCAGTACAGTTGAAGTTCGAGCTCGATATTCCTGTAGCATATCCAGAGGTCTGTTCCTGCCGGGCTGCGGAGCAGCGCTCCTAAAACTTCAGGCTGGGGAAGGATTAGGCATTTTGACGCTCACTTCGGCATAAATATTAACACCGTGTTCGAGGACTGTCAAACTGGCACGTGCCCCATAGATTGTAACACCTCGCTGGCGGCTCTCGCCACTTCCTTGCTAATGGGAAATTTATCAGTTTGTCATGGCGGTGCTGGTAACATCCCTTTGAGGCTGCTTGTGAGCCCCGTGCTAGTCAATATTTTATCAACCATCTGAAAGAAATTATAAAATCATTACCTGCAACTTTTATCACCACTTCCATTTGTGAAGTTTTCAGGGTAGTAAATATTGATGAAACTTGGTCACAGAAATTAATCTGAACATGGTGATTAGAGATGGGTAGAGTTGTCAACCTGTGTTTGAGTTGAAAAGCAAGCTTTTGCATCAAAAAGGAGGTGAGATCAGGCTTGCAGGGTAGCAGCGACCAGTGCTGTCTCTGAAAATGGCTTCTGATGCACAAACATCCAAATCCATGGCGGCTGGGACATTGTACAGTTCTGTGACGAGTGGTGCTAGTACGCGTCCAGCTGTGGTCCCTTCGCTTTTAAACGTGGAAAATCGCAGAGGTTTTAGAGGAGAGCTTGTTGTGAGAGAATAAGGCAGCTCAGAGGGGACTGATTGGCGATTTGATCACAACATATTAATTGCACTTGCATTCAGGCAGCTTTAACAGATAAAAGCTCAACCAGAGATACGGCAGCTCTGGGCCGAAGCCAGCAAAATTAAGACACTGACTTGTGTTTGCAGTCTGCATGGTGAATACAGTTAGCAGGGGAGAGAGCTGTTAGGGGGTTCCCCCCTTGAGTTTGGGGGGGTTGGTGAGATGGGCACCTCGCTCGGCCAGGGGTCACTGGTGGGACCGGCGGCTGGAATGCGCCAGCCCGTGTTGCTGTGCAGGGAGTCAGGCGCAGTGTCAGCAGGGCTGTCCTCTCAGCTTAAAAACTGTAAAAACACGAGATGTGAAAAGTTTGCAAGATGAGCATTGAGCTCTGCAAAACGTTCATTGGCAGAGCTTGGAACGTGCAGGTTTGCGGGATTTCTGCCCAAATCTCTGGCCCGGCGGCAAGGGCTTTGCTAAAGGAGGGAGCCTGTTGGAGATGCGGGTGAGGGATGCCCGTCGCAGGGTTTGTGAGGCAGCGATGCCGGTGAGCCTGGCAGTCCTGGCAGTCCTCCTGTGCCACCTCTCAGGCAGCAGAGAGGCCGGGAGATGCTGACATTCTGCCTACTTTTAAAAAAAAGGGGGAAAATCCCTATCCCAGCCTCTCTTCGAAGGACGCTCGGGCCAAGGCTTCCCAGGGCACTGTCCCCAGCCCCGCTTCTTCACCATGCAACCCAGCTACTGCCCCAGAGCAGCGGGAGCCCGTGTGGGCTGCCTGCGGAGAGGGAGCGGGGCTGGGAGGATATTTATGCGTGAAAGACTGTCAGGGCTGGAAAGATGAAAAGCTGTTGTGCTCTCCCAGGGCTCCTAACTTTCTCCCCTCCAGGCAGCTGGCAGGATTTCTCTAAATATTTGAGATGGTAAAGGGCTTAAACTGGATTACTCCTGGACAGGAGCAATTATAATTGTAAATGCACTATTGTCTGAGCGCTCTCCTGGTGCTATTTTGGCACTGATGTGTGACACAGTGACAGCGAGGGCGTGAGGGTCAAGAGCAAAGTGAGGAGAACCCTTCCCTGGTACCTCGCTAGCTGGTCTGCAGCAGCCCTGAGCTGCTGGGAGCCGTCCCTCGCCAAGCATCCCCTTCCCCTCGTCCGAGCTGCAGGAAGGGCTGCCAGATGCCTCAGGCTTCAATAATTCTTCTGTGTTGCAACTGTATTTATTACATGGATAAATACCAATTAGGAACAGGTGTAAACCCCATGCCTTTTACTGTGTATCGGTTTCAGATGCAGTTTTCTGGACATGAATGTTCTTTTGAGGAGGCTCAGATGGTTGATTGGAACAAAGCACAGCCTTCTGTTTTTTTCCTGAAGTACAATATTTAGATACATTTACACATACTTAAAGCTATGCCACTCAACTGGTACTAATATAAAGGGACAGAATCCGTATTCAGAGAGCAAAAATAATAATTGTGGGAAGGATGTAAGCCATCCGTTTCAGTGCACTGGTAAAACAGCAGCATAGGGGCAGCCCAGCAGCCCTGGGATTTATCCTGGCGTTTGCCGCTGCCAGGACGGACGGTGGCTGGGGCAGGGAGGTGGTTGTCCCAGCTAGAGGCTGGCTGGACTGCGAGCCCCATGTTTTAGCATGAGGCTGTTCCCTGCCTCTTTCCTGTCTCTCCATCTTGAACTCCGGTCAGAAAGCTGTCAGCCTTCTGCAGCGGAGAGATGCTGCTGCAGCAGCCCGGCCGATGCCCCAGCCTGAGCTGGAAGAGTGCGCGGCCGTACGCCCTGGGAGCCCACACGCCCGGAGTGTGATAGTTGGGTATTTATGAGAAGAGTCCAAGAGAAGGATCTTGGAAAATCTGAGGATGCCAGTCCGAGGGCTTTTCCAGATGGAAGAAAGGAGGGAGGACATGGCTGCACAAACACACACAGACGGAGTCACTGTGCAAAGAGCGTGGCACGCTGAACTGTCAAACACGAGTGGAAAGAACGTGCAAGGGTCGGTGTGGGGTGTGCGGGCAGGGGGCTGGGGCTGGGTGTGCCGGTGCGGAGTGGGCAACGGTGCCGGCATCTCACGGGAGCGCAGCGTCAGCCGCGGGGAAGGGCCTGAGAGGCGGTGCAGAGGGCATGCGCTTCGGCAGCGGGTGCCCCAGCAGCGCCTTCGCTTTATGGCTTCGTGTTTGGAGGGGAGGCAATGTTAAAATAACCTGATGTTTTTAAATGCATTTGTGTTTCAGTGTTGGGTTTAACTGGTCCAAGTGATTGGCAGTGTGTTATTAAATAGGAAATTGGTCTGTTGGGCACAAAGAGAGATCCCCCTTCCTGGCAGTGAAGGGTGTGTTGGGAGGAAACATGCTGCACAAAATGCAGCGTTTTCTGCAGCCTGGAATCATTCCCCTTCCCGGAGCCAAGAGGCTGGGAATTTACCTCCTGCCTGGCTTCCAGAGGGATCCCCGTGTTTCTGTCATGGGGAGGAGAACAGATCAGAGGACGCTCAGCGGGAGCTCGGGAGGCTGGTGACAGATGAGCCTTTTAAACGAAGTGTTTGCATATAGCGACGTTGGGAACAGGTAGCCAGCCGTTCACACGCACACACACCCACGTGCTCTGCGTCCTCGGCATCTCTCTAGTCTCTGGGAAAAGAGCTGCCTTCCGTTTCCAGCAGTACAGGCCATGCGACTTCAGTGTTCCCCCATGAAAAACAAGGGGAAAAAAACGTGCGTGAGCATCCTGCGCGATGGGAAGGGCATGATGTCCCTCCTGCTTGTCGAGGAAGCTGGCCACAACCGCCTGATGTAATTTTTGCTACGACTTCTGTTGGGAAAATGAGGTGGGGCTTTGGCCTTGTGATGAAATAGCTTTCAGGACCACGTAAGGCCTGATTGTAGCTCTTTAATTAGCTGTCACGGCTCGTCCCTCTGCAAAAGGGCGTCACTGGCAGTGGCCTGTGCACTAAATACGTGGTGCCGCTGGTATTTAGGTTAAAGCCCGGCACGTGAGCAGTACAGAGTTCCCTTCACGGGAAGAGGGTGGGGGATAAAGACAAGGCACCTTCAGCGTCCCTCAAATATCTGCTCATCTCGGGCACTCACTTGGTGTTTGAAAATGGTTTGAAGTTGGGATGTTGATAAAAGGAAAACTTCATAAAACTATGCCAACAAAAATAAATGAAATCCTTTTATCTGATTCCTCGCCGGTCCCCCGAGGTTCGTGAGACGTGGGGTGGGGGGACTGCAAGGTCATCTGCACGCTGGAAAGGCTTTTTTATATCTGCATGAGCAGTTAACTGGAGCGTGCCGCAGAGTGTTTATGGCAGGATTTTGGCTTCACAATGGATTAAAAGATTTTAAAATCCATCTGCAGAGTATCTTGAACTTTAGCATTGTTGTGTGCTCAAAATAATGTTAGTCTTTTAATGTTTGATGCGCTGGGAGCCTTGAGGGGAATCAAAGGATTTTGAAATGGCGGGAGAAGGGGAGGAGGGCTCTTGGCATTAACGGGTTCCCTTTTGAATTGGTGACACGGGACCCCAGCCCGGCAGAAACGCGCTGCAGGCTCAGAACCTCCCGTGCGGAGCCAGCATGTGAAGGCAACCTGGGAGCTGGTCGGCCCAGCCCAAGCACCCGAGTCACTCCTCGGCCTGTGTGGGGCAACATGCCGGACACGGGCTGGGCTCTGGGCCGCAGAGCTAGGGCAGAGCCCCCGTCCCTGCCACCACCGCTGCCAGCCAGGCTTCTGCCGCAGCCGAAGCTCCCAGCCACTTCGTTTTATCCAAGGAAGCTGCGTTGTGTGGGAGATGTTGAGGCTGCGTCTGTGGTACGAGCCATTCACACTTCCTATGGACAACGACGCCCTTGAACACCGCGGAGCGTGATCTCCTCCGGGAAGGCATCGGCTGTGTTCGGAAGGGCTCTCCCTGTTGCTTTGTGTTTCGTTGGGTGATGACTGACTGGTGTCCAAAGCACCTTTGCGTGCAAATGCCCCCTTCCTTTTGCATTGTGGCCCCCCTGGCAGAAGACATCCTTTTCTGAACGGCTGTGGGGGAGCTGGAAACGTGCCGAAGGAGGAATGGTGGCCTGGCATCTTGGCGGCGTGGGCACACGTACGGCTGAGGAGGCTGGGGAGGAGGAGACGTGTTTGTGCTGCCTCCAGATAGAGCTCTTGCTCCATCGTTTCGGGGGCTCGTGTGAATTTGGGAAGCTTCTTTTTAAACCCACGTTTAAGGTGATTTTCAGGATTATTCACAAGTCCCACAAATGTGTGGCCACATAGGAAAGCAAACCGTCAGTAAGAGTACGAGCTGGTGGCTTTCGGAGGCTCGGGGTCCTGCCTGCGGCAGTGCCTGGTGCCGTCAGCCGGACCCGCTGCTGCTGCCCCGGGACGAGCCCCCTTCTGCCGGCAGCTCCGGATGCCCTTCCCCCTCCGGGCCAGGGAGAGCCGGGAGTGTCTGCAGTACAAAGCCATCCGTCCTGGCCTGTGACAAAACACTTTTTAATTGCCTCAAGGAAGAAATCCATTAGTCTTTCCTTTATGTGAGAATCATAGCAAAATTCTGCTGAGCGTGGGCAGATGATGCACTCCAAATAGCGCAGGCTCTGCTGCTGTGTTCGGTTTACATCACTGTCCAGGTTGGAGCATTAATTTTCAATCCAACAAAATTGACCTGTCTGAGCCCCCCCACCCTCCCACAACCAGATGCTGACTACTGATACAGGGCACAGCGTTATGGCGATGCATTAATTGTCACAGAAATTTATCTTGTCTTAGTTCTCAGTTCCTTGTTTTGGAGGATTTTTTTGTTTGTTTAATAGCAAATGACAGTTTGTTCTTTTCTTAGAAGTGCAGCCAGTGGGGCCTGGAGGGCTTTGACCCTTCTGGCAGAACGTCTCTCAGCTTCCCTGCACCTCAGGATTGCAGCACACAGGCAGAAACCTCAGAGCATGTTGCTGTGCCACATTATTGCCCTGCCATCTTAATTTAAGGCTCATTGCTACAAAAAAAAAGGGTTCAGAAGTGCCTCTGAGCTGCTGACAGCTGTGGCCATCACAGACTGCTTTTGCTGTGGCCGGTGGCCGTTTCAGCCAGGTTTGTCACAATTTTTAGGTATCTTTTATAGGAAGAAGTCCAGTTAATGGCAGAATCTGAATCGTACTGTTTTTTTCTCTCTGGGATTTTCCCATCTCGTGAGGATTCACTGGATCCTGGCACAAGTTTGGGGCCAGAGAGCAAGAAGAAAATCCAGGATGTGGGACCACCTGTAAAGCCAGCCTCTCTACCTGCTGTTCTAGCAATAGTTGATGATTTAGCAACACGCGTTTCCTCCATCCTGCTGCGTCTTTACGGCATCAGTTGTGCCTTGGCAGGTGGGCGCCGGACGCGGGCATCCGACCTGCTGCCAATGCTCCCGACCTGCTGCCGATGCTCCCGCCGGGGTCGGAGCGGGAGCCAGCCTGGTCCGGAGCAGAGCGCAGCAGCGCGCTGTCGGCTGTCCCCAGGGCTCCCTGCGGCGCAGGCTAAAAGAGGCAAAAGGGATGAAAAATCTGGCTGGAGCGCGCACAAAGCTGGAAGGAGGTGATCCGGAGCCTTGGTCACCGAGTGGCGTGATCGTGCTGTGTTGAAATGGTTGCCTAACCGCAGGTAGAACAGTAGCAATAAATACTATTTCATGTCGTACAATCAGGACGTGAAGTGCAGGGAGGACTGTTCTGCCAGGCAAGGAATACAGCTGTTGGACGTTTCAGCATAGGAAGCGAGAGCAGAAAAGGTGACTGTAAATGAAGCTGCTGTGCAGAAAAGGATCGTGGCTCTGGGGAGGAACTGGGGTCAGGCTGTTTGCTAAGCCTCTGCAAATTGTACTCTGTTGACTCTGTTACTTAACTTTATTTCTAAGTTATTCTGTAGAAACAAATCTCTTAATGCTTGCGCATTTGCTCTGCTTTTATAAGGAATATGTATCTTTAAAATTGCAGATTAACATTATGTTAAAATTCGTTATTATAATGTGCACAGGGAAATTATACTAATATAAACATTTATGACAGAGTGTAATTGTTGAAATTTCACAAGAAGTCCCAGTTTAGTACCCAACCTGTAACATGACACACTCCTCTGGTCACAGCTCTTTCTTGCTTATGGGACCAATAAACGAATTCACATTTGCAAGTTAGATAAATCCTGTGAATATATTATTGATGCAAACAAACGAGGGCTGGGGCTCTAGACAATACCTAATGAGGCTGCCTCGGTGCAGGCTGTTCCTGCTGAAGGGTGCCAGGTTTTGGCACAGTAAGATTGATGCTTGTTTCATCCCGTAATTAGCCCGTGGCTTACGCTCCCTTTGTACGTTCCTTGGCTAGGCACGAAGCTCAGGGCACCACAATGAGTAATTAATTACTGGGGATCCACTGGCAGCTATTACAGAAAGCTCATGCTCAGCTGATGGTTTGTGACTGTATCTGCGCTTTGATCTCCTTGTAGACTCGGGGTGTGGATCTCCCAATTACCATTTTCTGGTAAATACTGCTAATCAGAAGATCTTTTAGACAGGGTTTGTACTTTTCTGAAGATGGTTGCTGTTTTCAGCTGCAGACTCCGACTGGTGCTCAATAAACGCAGTTAAAGCACCCTACTCCATTCATCTGAACGATAAACCAGGTGCGCAGCGCTGCAACGAATGCCAAGCAAAGGCCGCAGCAGCGCGCAGAGGAAAGCACCTTCTGCCTGCCGGAGCGCCGAACGCTTCCCATCCCTGAGGAGAGAACCACCTGGGAGCAAAGGGTTGCTCTCCTCCTAGGCCGTTAAGGAAGGCATTCCCAGCATCAGGACTTAATCCAGAAAACAAGTCATATGCTTTACGCTGCTGGGTGGGGCAAAGCTGCCGTGTGTGCTTCAAAACGGCGTCCACAGGCTGCAAGAGCCAGTGATTTCCACGTGGAAAATGAATGTTTGTGATGCTGTAAGATGGATTCAGCCCAAGTTAATAGGATGCTGTTATCTCTCCAGGCATTTTGGGTCTTGGCTTAGTTCTCCAGGCAGCATATTCATTCACACATGCTGAATACGGAGGCCTGGACGCAGGGCGCAGTGGGTGTTCATCGGCCCAGTCCCACCGGCGCTGTGCTGCGGGCACTGCAGGACACAGGTTTGTCACCTTACCTGGAACAGGCCATGTCACCCCCCTTCCCCTCGGATCTCGAGCTGCAGGAGACCCTAGCCTTCCCCTAAGTGATCTAGACGTGGTGCAGCATTTCGAGTTGATGGTGCGGGCGTCGCAGCAGCCTCTCTGGGCGGTGTGTGTGCTGGTGAGTGGGGGGAGCCTGGTGGGTGCTGGAAAATTTTATTTCAGCCACTCGGAGAGAAATGCAATGCTGTGGACATCTTCTAAAACAGAGGGGCCAGACAGCCACCCTGAGCACCTTTCACGATAGGTTTGTTCCTCCTCCCCAGGAGGGCAAGCGCGACTCCGGTACAGGTACCTTTTTGACTCTTCCCCTTTTTAACTGTCCTTCTCAACACCATAATTCAGGTGTCTCAGAGTGATGACGTCTCAAATAGTGTCCTTCGGTGGGCCACAACGGTGGTGCTTCTGATGACAGGGTATGCTGCCTGGAAGTTCGTTAACGGCAGAAAGACGGCAGCGTTATAGGGCAGGAGGGATGGCGCTGGGTTAACGAGACCCCAGATGCAGCTCCGTCGGCTGGCTCTCCTCTGGCAGCATGACAGACCGTGGCTGTTCTTGTGTTCCTCTGAATGTGAGGCGATGCTGCTGGAAGTGGTACACTTCAGAAAAATGGGCATTTACAGGGTAACTGTAGGAGCCACATCTCTCTGGGGCTGTCGCAGGAAGGTGTCCCTGTGGAAATGGATGCAGCGCAGGAGCCCGGGCCGCTGCCGAGGTGACCTCCAGAAATGCCACCAGGGAGGAGGAGTTGAGCGGGGCTGCGCGGGGTTCTTGTGTCTTGGGGCCAGGAGAGAAAAACAGGAATTTGCTTCGAGCACCTTGATCTAGAAACAGCAGCTGGAGTTTGCCCATTTCTCAGCTTTAGTTCTCCCTGGCAGCAATGTGAATGCATGGACCCGGCTGGTGGCTCTGTTTTCTGTGCAGGCGGCAGCCGACTGGCCGGTTGGCAATGAGCAATGCCTCGGGCCGGAGGGACCGTGGCGTGGCCAGAGAGGTCACAGAAACTGCAGCCGAGGCCTGAGCACCCAGCGGGGCTATAGCAACTTGATTAATGGGATGAATTAGAGAGGCTTTGACCTGCCACACTGAGGTTTAATGGATTAGCTGATTAGTTACAGAAAGTTGTTTTGCCACGGCAAAGCAGGGAAGGTCTCTGGTCTCCACAAAGTGACCTCCACTGGAAACTGCCAGAATGATGCTTTTGGGAAAAGTGTTTCTCTCGCGCTGGTGAGTGAGTGAGGTTTACAGACCCCATGTGAAGCATGACAGGAGCATATTAAAACTCTGCAAATCCCGCAGTGCACGGGACCTTGCGTTATTTTTCAGCATCCCAGCACTGGTCACACTAGCTTGCTTGCTCATGGCTTGTGCCCTCCTGTTTTCCACCTTTCTTCCCATCTTTTTACCTCTTTGTTTGCTGTGTTGATGTGTTGAAGAACTTGCCGCTCTCCCTCCTGTTTTGCCCTAGCTCTGTGTTATATTCAGTAGAAAAGCTCATTCTCCAAATGCTGCTTGAAAGTGACCTAAACAGATCATTTTTGACCATGACTTAAAATCTGATTGTATCTCCAAAAATACCTTTATCAATAGCAGCCTGTTTTTAAAAGAAAAATGTAATCTCTTTCATTGTCAACGCTGTTGGGCAGGAATTTGCGCGCCGGGGGGGTAGAAGGGCTGCATCATGGCTCTCAAACCCAATTTGATCAATAAAGCAAAGTGCCTTATGTGAACGTGGAACGGCAATTGTACATGTGTTAGACAAAGTAATTGCAGTCTGTTGTACGTGAAGTGAAAATCCCAGTTTCCTTATGAGTTATTAGAATATATTATTGATTGCGCCAAAACCACAGATATTATTCATTTGTATTTTATTAATTAGTGATGCGTTTAAGACCTGCTCTGTTGTGTATAAGAAAAAGAGTAGGTGGAGATTGGGTAAGTGTGCGTCGGTGATGCAGTTACAGGTTTCATTCAGAAATATGCTGTTACACCGCTCCTGCCTGCGTGTAAATGCTTGGTACCACTGCGCCCCACAGAACGACGCTGCAGGTCTGCCCGTGCTGCGGTGTGGTGGTAACCGTGCTTGTGATCGAGCTTGTGATCGAGCAGTTTTATGTGAGGATGCTAAAGTGCGACAGTGTGAGCTCGGGCTTCTGCCTGAGTTCATAATTTGGGGGAAAACGCAGATAAAATTGGGTACAGAACATCTGCTGCGAATTCAAGGAAGGTTGCTTCCCTGTGATTTGGGGCTAGAAGACGCGATGGGAACGGAGCAAGAGGACACTCCTGTTCTGGGCTGCTCTGCCTTCCAACGGCGAGGGCTTGCCATGCCCTGGCTGACTCCCAGGGAGAGTGGCAGGGACGCAGTGGCACCGGGTGCTCCGTGGGCATGGGGTGCTTCGGTCAGCCCCTCTCCTTTCTGGCCCATTCCAGGTCGACTCTGGGACGTGGTGGGACCCTTCGCATAGCTGTCAAATGCTTTGGCGCCCAAGCACGGGAAGATGTTTCCTCTTTCCTTTGACAGGCCCAGGTACAGTTCATCATCGGGTGCTGAATTAAAAGGGACTGCCAGGATTAGCGTTTTGGAGCTAGCTCATTACAAGTCGTTGCACTTTTAAAATGAGTTCCCATTTACATTTCTGCCGAAAGGCAGCTGTGAAAAAGCCCTTGGACTAAACTCTCTCCTTAGGGGGTAAAGCAACCTCCAGTATATTTTAATGGATTCTTGTCAAATTACTGATCAGAATAAATCCAAGTGCTCTTGGAGACTGAATGTTTCTTGTTAAACTCTGCAAAAAAGAATAGGATTGATTTGGAAATGTCACTTGTGATTTAAAAGCTTAAAGGTGAGAACATTGGGATATAATTAGCAGCAGCTGATTTTTCTTTTATTTATTTCTTGTTGTCTGTGTGAAAATGAGATGCCCCTGAATGACTTTCTCAGCCAGCCCAAACTGGGGGTCAGCAAAGGTGGTAGCTGAAGGTCCAGAGGTGGGTCTGAGACCTCAGTTGCCTCCTGTGGGTCAGGAAAACCAAGCAAATTCAAGTGACAGCAGTGCAAGATGGGCACTTCACCTTGCCTTCTTCCGTGCTGCTTTTTGATGAAGTATTTTAAATACTCAGGTTATCACAGGTTGCAGGTGCTCTCCCAAGTCTCTCCCTGTGTTTCCAGCTGGAGACATCCTGTCCCGTTCTGGAGGGATGCTGAGCAGCTCATCCTTTGCCTCTCAGCACCAAGTTCAAAACCTCTCCTCCCTTTGATGTCTGCCTTCGCAGCCCACACGGAGCTGTGATGGCCGATGGTCCTAGTGCGACCAGCACCTCCCATCCCCAGGCTCCTTGTCCCTTCCCAGCCGCTCCGGAGCAGGGAAACTGTTGTGGGCGCCCGGCCTGCACGTCTCTGCCAGGCTGGCTCAGGAATGGAAAGAAGTGGGCGAAGGTGACCCGTGTGTCCCTGAGGGATCCCCACCTCCCTGCTCCTGCTCTGGGTTCTGTGTGGTTTTCCCTTGGGAAGAGAGAGGAGACATGGAGCTGGAGCTGCAGCGAATGGCCATTGCTCCCTGCTGAGGCACAAGGATGAGTCTGGCCCTGCCGGGCTGTCCTTTCCCAGAGGAAACCCACTGACATCCATGGGGGGACCTTGTTTCTCAGCAGCGCTAACCCTGTCCTTGTGAAGCTGGGTGAGAGGGATTGTGCTCTTACAGGGGCAGCGTCTGAGGCTGGTGTCAGACCTGACTCGGCGGCCGTCTCCTGGGGATAAAACACCTGTGGAGAAAGCGACGTCTTCTCTTTTCTCTCCTAATGCAGGTGGTTCAGATGGGGATGTGCCACTTACTCTCATATGATTAAATCAGCATTCCCCTGCACAAGGAAAGGCAGCAAAAAATAGTGATATTTGAAGAGTAATTTTAGCAGCCAAAATCAATATGGTAAAAGGCTCAGTAATAGGGAGGAACTTATTGGGCCCTCAGTTCTTAATTTCATTGGGTTCTTTCTTAATTTAAGAAAAGAGATAAGGCCCTGCAAGGCTGTACCAATTCCAGTGTCGGTACTCTTCATGGCGCAGCCTCCGCGCTCGGGTATTCAGCCAGAAACACGGGACGGAAACCAGCCTTCCTTCCCAGGTACTGCTAGAAAACGAGCCTGTTCCCCACCTGTGCCTTTTTCCCTGGAGAACTCGTGCTGGCGCAGTCAGGCGCAGGGAAGCCAAGGAATGGCGGTGAAGGAGGTGGCCCTGGGCTGAGTGCTCAGCTCGGCGGCCGGGGCGCTGCTGGTGCCTGTAACTGGGGAGCGTGGCGTGGGCTCCTGCTCACTCGAACCGCTTTTGGTGTCAGCCCGTCAGCGAGCGTGCACCTCCCAGTGCCAAACCGGAGTTATTCCTAGAAACCGCATCCCAGCCTGAGTTTTTTCTTTTAAGGGAAAACCCCATCTTTGAAGCAAGTAGGAATGACTGTGAGCAACAGGGGAAGAACGCTGATGTTTCCCTGATGGGAGTAACGCAGCATATGGATGGTGCGAGGCTCACAGTGCCTGCAGGGAGCAGACAGCAATATTAATGCTTTTTACGTCTGCCGAGGCAATTGCTGGAAAAATCCTTCCGTGAGTCCTTGCTTGCTGGCAGGGCGAGGAGAATTTTTGGAGCAGGAGGGTGCTGCGCCTGGCGGCGTGCCCAACCCGTGCGTCTGCAGGTGCTGCAGCCGCTGATCAGAAACACGGCGCCTCGTCGGCGCTTGGCCGGCGGTGTCGGCTTCGCAGCACTGAGAACAAAGGCGAGGACAGCATAAGACGGCGAGAGGCGTGAGGAGCTGGGCTGCACTCTGCCACCCCAGCCCTCCTGCGTGGCCTTGCGTCTCCTTCTCCCCGCAGTGCCACACAAGAGTCAAGGACGCGACATTATTGTAACCAGCTGCTCTTCGTTTTACATGGCAAAGCTGCTGAGTGCTGGGCCAGGGCGTGATCTGCTCCGTTCTAGCACGGCAGACCCGTGCGTCCCTCTGTCCTCGTGGCACGTCACCCTGCCGTTTCCTTCCCAGGCCTGGCAGCATCGCGTGAGGGCTCCGAAAGCGTCCTTGCCGAGTCCTTCAGCCACCAGTGTTTTCTGGTGCTGCTGCGGTGACATAAAGAGCCTTTGTCAAGGAGTAAATGAGTTTAGAGCGGGAATGACCTGACCCAGCGCTTCGCAAGTGATTAGCGGTGAGTGATGCTGCCTGGGACAGAGCGGAATGAGCCCACGGGTGCTGAACGGAGCCGGCTTTTCCTGGCGTGGTCTCTCCCCTCTCCACAGAATCGTAACGCCCTGGCCTGTCTCCCTCTGCGATGGCCAGGAGGCAAGCAGTCAGTGTAGGCAGGGGATGGGAAGCTGGGAATTTCTGTACTCCTTTCCTTGCTAAACACAGGTTGAAGTGATGAACGGGGAGAAGCTTCTTCAGTTTCCCTGTATAAAATCTTGGCTTTTCTGTGTCCCAGATGCTGATATCTGGTTCCCCTTTAGTGTCAGGGATCTCAGGAAAGGGGCTGCTGAGACATGTCGAGGAGAGGGCCTGGCTCTGCCGCTGCCATGGCTGCAGAGCATGTGAACTCGCTCACACGCTTTGTTTCTGCTGCCTTAGCCATTTTTAAGAAAGAAATCTACATCAGGCAACCGTTACTCAGCATATTTTATGGTATTTTGCCCAGTTTGAGTGTGTAAAGTTACTAAGCTGTTTAATTCAGCACTTTTCCTGCACAGTTGGACGGCATCACTCAGTCTGAGTTTAGCTTCTGTAGCAGCAACAGCGTGGAAAAGGGACCTTGGTTTGGGGAAAAGGGACCTCGGTTTGGGGAGAAGGGAGCCTGCTGCTCCAGCTTATCCGTGAACGACTCCCAGGGCCGACGGCTCCCGGCTGGAAGCATCGCTAACCATGCTGTTTGCTGGGCTGGGCAGGGTGACCAGGGATTGAGCATTGGCAAAATCTGTCCCATCTGCAGCTCAGAGGTCCAGCTTACAGAAAAGCCCTTTGATGTGCTGCTCAAAGCAGAAAATCGTTTCTGCTGGTTCCTGTAAGGCACGGCGCTCCCCGAGATGAGCAGGCAGCGGTCTGATGAAGCAGGAGGGTCGGAGTGATGCCCGTGCCCATGTCGCGGCAGCAGCCTGTTTCCCCTGGGTCGCGCGGGCAGGGTGACAACACTGTGTGCTTTGGACAGAGTCTTTCCCAGGCATCCCCTGCCCTGCCAGAGGGTCCCTGCCGCCACACCTCCTCCCTCCAGCGTCCCGGTGTTTGAGGAGTGCGCGCGAGGCTATCCTGATTAAAATTTAATGAGGCTTGGTATTATTGCGGGCCCTTCAGTGTAGTTCTGCAGTCATCAGCAAATAAACAGATCAGCCGGCGGCGTGGGGGCGAGCCCCATCTCTGCCAGCAGCCTGGGCAGCGTGGGGCCAGCTTCTGCTGGGGATGGCGGGTGCGGAGAGAGCGGCTGGGGGCAAGGCGGGGAGCAGGGCGGCTGCTTGTTTTCTCTACGGCAGCTGCTAGAGCAGGGGTTCCCTTTTATTTGTTATTTGCATACTTTAGCCCTTGGAATTGAATTTGTGCCCATTAAAACGAAATTAGCACTGCCTGGAATTTTAAATAGGCTCTGGCAGAGCAGCCCATTAACTCTGTCGGAGCGGTTCTGCAGATCCCTCCTCTACAGATGCACGATGCACGCTGGAAACCTCTGCAAAATGTTGATTATTTGCACGTTCCCAAGGATAACGGGAGTGCCGATCTTAGAGACAACGCATTACGGTTTTAAAAGCCATCAGCATGGCTCAGAGCTGGGTTTCGCTTCCTCTACTTCAGAAAAAGGTATGGTGCAAAAGTCTCACCAAATCGGTTCACAATTCCCTGGGTTTAATACCATGTTAATGCCATGACTGCGGGTCCCTCTGCCCCCTGTCCCTCGCGTGGGCTCTGCTCTAGTGAGCCCATTGCCACCTCTGGATGTTGCCCTGTTCCATCCCTGGCCCCAGCCTCCTCTTCCTCCCAACAGCCTTTCCGCTCTTCCAGGGCCCCCATTGATGGCACGTCCGGGATGTCTGCTGCTCTGACCGTGCACTGGGACCCCTGTTGGCTGGGATCCTGGGAGCAGCCCTGACCCCATGCCATCTGAAGGGATGCTTCGTGCCTTCCTCCCAGCCCTCGTCCCCATCCCGGGCGTGGGAACCCCACGCTGGGTCCTAAGGCTACTCAGGTAGCCCTGCCAGGTCTGGCAGCACGACTCGTCCAGCAGCCCTGAGAGTAAATGGACGCTACGTGTTGGACTTGCTATTAAAATAATCCCTTTTGTTCGATAGTCTCTAATGAGAAATGAGAAAATACACCTGAGCGAAATGGTGCGTCTTGTTTACAAAGAGTGGAATTTAATTTAAAGCTTGTTCTTTGTAGGAAAAAAAACATGTTCAATCAGCCAGAGATACTGCAGCAGAGTTTATGAGACAAGGCTTGGCTGCCCGTTCCTAGTACCAGCCAGGATCCTCAAATTCTGTTGGATTATGTGTTGGGTCTCTAATGATTACGAAATAAGTGAATGGAGTGTCACACTGGTGTTCTTCCAATATTAGGCACTTCTCAGCAGTCCCTGCTCCAGACATTTCCCAGGTACGCTTCCGTCAGGCCCTTATGTTGGCTTGGCTACGCGTGTCTGCACATCAGGAAGACAACCGAGGAACTTTCTCACTTGAGCCCAGAGAAACGGGTCAGCCCTGTACAGACACAGACACCCTTTTTGATGTTATTTTCTTCTGGAGCCAAGTCTGTTCCTGGAACATCCACAAATGCTTTGTGGCTTTCCAGGCTGAGGGAGATCGCAGGAACACGGGGCACATTGTCCCCGAGTACAAAATGATGCGATGCCCGTCCTGTATCGCCTCTGCGACTGCTCCCTCCTCTGGCAGGTGCTGCGCACAGACGGGACTGCCCACAGATGACAGGTCTCCATCTCCTGGTCCTTCCTCGTGTAATAATAAAAAACCCGCTGTTGGCATCAATCTCCAGCCCACAAATTCAGCTCCTTTGCTTCTGCCAAGCCAAAGCACGCCTTGCCCTGGTGCCGTTGTGTGCCTGCCAGGCAGCAGGGAGGGGAAAGCCTGGAAGCGGCACCGCGGCTTGGAGCAGCGCAAAGCAAAATTTCTTCTAGAATTTGATATAAAGTGGCCAACATGACTCCCGTGTAATTGCTTTGAATCCAATTAATGCTGCCTGAGTAGATGTTAGGAATTATAAAGAGGAATACGAGTCTGAGCTTGTCACCTAAACTATGATAATATTCCTTCAAAGGAGGCACATTTGCAAACATTATTAATTACCTGGGGAACAGCTCGGGGTTTAAACTGAATTAAGGGGGGAATGTGTTTTCGTGATTTCAGGTTTGATTGAGAGGGAGAGATTACCGCGTTCTCAAACAATGGAGCACTGCTTTGTTACAGACCTGGCAGCAAAATGCAGGGAGTTAGTCTGCACCGAGTCCCCAGCCCCCCAAAACCAATTTACCAGCAACGATATTATGCCAGGAATTACCTGGGGCCAAAAGAGCTTTTAAAAGTGTTTAGCACAGGCTCCTCTAATCGGAAAAAATGAGGAATGCACAGCTGGAATTTGGCTTTTTTGCTTTCTGTGAAGGGTTGTTTGGCTTTAGGGTGCGTTGGAGCTCTTTTGGGTTGTTTTTGAGGTGGGCTGTGGGTACCACTATGGAGTCTTGCAAAAAAAAAAAAAATTTAAAAAAATCCTCCAGATGGAAGTGGAGATACCCAAACGAAGTGGTCAGGGACAGAGATGGCATGACCCCAGAGCAGGCAGGTGCCAGGTCAGACAGGCTCGTGGCTTGCCTGGGGCCAGCAAACCCTGTCGTAGTGCAGGCAATAAACACCAGAGGACCCAGTAAATCACCTGCAACACAGGTATGAGACCAGTGCGAGAGCTTAGACCCCGTCAGCCAGGGAAATACCTAGGATCTCTTTTTTCTTTTCAATCTTTTTTTCCTGCCCTCAGTATAAAGAAACCATTGGCTGGTCTGTAGTGACCCCAAAAGCACCGGGCAGATCTCAGCTTCATCAGAGGTCTGCATCCCTGAGAAGGCACCTGGAGCTGGGTTCAGCCCCGGTTTTACTAGCGTCACTGCACCTGAATGGATTTAGAGCATTTGAGAGACCTCATTACTGTGACAGAGCAGGGCTGTGTGAGTCCTTTACAGACCCTGCCCCGGTACCCAGCAGCCCTGGGAGGGGGACTCGGTGCATGGGGTGCTCTCCTTCGCCAGGCCTGTGGGGTCTCTCTGTTGATGCTCAGATTCCTTTCCCTACAAGCCATGGAAACCTGGCCCTTCCTAAGTTGCAATGTACAAGCTGCACTTGAAAATACTCGCAGCAGGTATTTGCTGCTTGGCTCGGCTCTGAGCTGAGGATTTCGGGGAGTTCTGTGTGGAAACAGCATCTTCCTTCGACCCTTGAGTTGCGGCTGTCACTGGGAGGTAAGATTTGTTTTAATTCTGTGGTGGTAGAGATCCCGCGCCCTTGGTGGTGTCTCTGCGTGAGGAGCTGCAGTCACGTCCCTGAATTGCTAAGCAACTTGTCCTGCTCGCTCTTCGGAGCAAATTGAACCATTGATTTACCTGTTTGCTTTGCAACCAACACCAGGGTTTATTGTGCCGTTCCCGAGCGACGGACTCCCATGAGCTCGGGTTGGAAATTAACTCCTCCTACCAAAAAGCATGCGTGGCTTTGTTTTTAGCTTTGAACAATGGTCCAGAAGCGTAACGCTTGGCGTGCTGCGTGTTTGCATGAGACTGAGGAAGAAAACATGGAGTCTCCCTCGCTGGGCTGCTGGGTGCTGGTGTCACGTCCAAGCCGATCCCGGTGTGATTGAGCCCCGTGTGCTGTCTGTGGTGTGCGCCGCTCCTAACCGCAGCCGGTTAGGCGGAGGCGGTTAGCTGAAAGCGGGGTTCAGCAGTGGCACGGACAGGTTTAAGTTGCCCACCCAATATGAGTGAGGAGGGGAGCGGCATTCCCCAAAGCTGGCATGCGGCGGGTGAGA
Source organism: Tetrax tetrax (assembly GCA_009806455.1). Lineage (NCBI taxonomy): Eukaryota > Metazoa > Chordata > Aves > Otidiformes > Otididae > Tetrax > Tetrax tetrax. The sequence goes on from WHYT01014286.1 coordinate 237,052, forward strand.
GAGGAGCACGGGTGCTGGGGGCAGGAAGCTTTGAGACGTGCCAGGCTCCGCGCACAATTCCTGGGAGTGTATCGCAGAGACTGCCTACCCACGCAAATGTGCGAATTTGCATGTCGTGTAGGCAAAACACAGCAGTCTTAGCTTCACAAAAGCCCGTAAAAGCTCAGTAGCAGCCACATTGGTGAGGGAAGCTGTGGCTTCCGGGCACCCGTAAGCCTGGATTTGCAAAGTGAGGTTGATTTTCAGGGACAGGCAAGCACAGGCTGTGGCGAAAGAACCCTTCTGTGCCTCTGCTGCGTCTGCCGGTTGTTGTGCAGCTTGTTGAGGAGCGAAAGCCTGGGAGTGGGGCGAGAGCCGCTCCTCGGCAGTGCTCACAGGCGTCCCCTGACCTGAACAGCGTTGTCTGCTTAAACTTTGTTAAAGGACGGGAAAATGGAACTATGTGTGTTCAAAATTAGATGATCTGCTCCCTTGTGTTGAGTGTTAAAATATATAATAATGCCAGATAATGCTTAATTACATGAGCGAATGTTTAGTTCGATGGTTGGATGTGTTCCCATATGGAGCATGCGTAAGGTGTGGATGTAGGACTTCTGGACTCTCCTGAGCTGAAGAAATACCTGATGGCAGAACTGGGCTGCCTCTTGCGCTGTGGACAGGAGTCTTTGGGGCCATGCAGTGCACAATTTGTGCGCGGTGCGTGGCTCCTAAGTCAGTGGTTGGGAGCCGCAGGGCTCTGCAGTGAGGTGCCCGCCCCCAAAAAAGCGATAGTTGGAACTGGGAGCTGTTCTGCCCCGGAGCCTCACCGCTGGTGGTGTGAGATCTGCCTCTTGCAGGCATTTGCTTACTGACTGGGCTGCCAAATCGCACCATTTCACAAACGAAGCACACGTGTGTGTTACCTGCTCCATCTTGTGCACATGCTCTGTGAACCGCATCCTCCGTGTGCCACGTCCATCTGCCGTGCGCCTGTTCTGCTGGGGTACGCAGAGCTTTGTTGGCAGGTAAGGCACGTGTGGCCAGCTCTTCACCTTTGTGCAAACTGCGCGCGAGACCTGCGATGCCCACAATGCTCTCTTCTCCTACCCCCTCGATCATCCTGATGGTCTCAATGTGGGGGTCTGCTAGCCCATCACTATTTTCTTTTGATATAAACTCTTTGGGTTGCTTTCTCCCCAGAATCTGTAGGCTTCCTTTCTTGGTGGCTGATGTTTCCATAAGCAAACAGAAAATAGATTACAGCAAATCTGTACTCGCGCAGACCTAGCTCGATGAACTGAAGCACACCATGCAGGTTGTGGCAGCTGCAGGACACCCTTCTCGTAGGGACCAAAACCAGAGGCTGTTTCACAGCTGCTCGTCTTACTGCACAAGGATATTTTTAATTGGCATCTGGATTCAGATCTTGGCTCTAAAAATACTTGCGGCAAACTAATTTAAGGACTCTTCCTCTAGAAATATAGTGGATAAACTCTTCCCTGCATCTGCGGTGTCTCAGCCACCTCCCACCATGAGACTGTACGGCACAGAGACAACTCCAGGGACCCTGGGGAAGGATGAGAAGAGAAAAATGCAGAAAGGCTCTGCTTAAGGGGGGATGTGGGGCATCCGTGTTCATTCTGCCTGCTCTTGGGGGGTAGGTCTGCACCTGAACTTGTCCATTGGGCTCCTGAAATTCCTGCACCTCCTGAGGCCGTGCTGCGGAGCTAGGGAGCAGGGGGGACGTGCTGCTCCGACCTCCCCGAGCCTGCAGCGCGGAAGGAAAGCTCTGCTCAGCGTTCCCGAGAGCACACACCCTGTGCAACCTAAAACCCTGCAGCTGCCAGACCTAGGCTGACTTTTCCACGCCTCTCAGGTAGCTCTGCTCTTCAGAAGTTCTCCTTCACCTGAAAGGAAATGGCAATATATGCGAAGTGTGAAGGAGAGGAAGCGAAGATGGTAATTCAGATTTGAGGAATTTGGCATAATAAATTAGGAGATAAACAGGCTATCAGTTTGATTGTCTAGAACTTGCCCATGTCAACGAACACAAACCATGTTTGCTCGTGAAGCTCAAACCCAGTTTGCAATTATTTTTCAAAGTGCTTTCAGAAAAGTAACAGTAATTAATAATCTTTAAAGTTTGTCCAAGTGCTGCTCATCCTGAGTTTTCCTTTTGGACTAGCTGTGCGTTCCAGCTCCCCAGCCACGCTTCGGCTCACTGTTCCTCACATGCGAAATGCATTATTAAAGTGCTCTTAAGCCACACGGCAAATGGCTTCCCTTCTCAGATGGAGCAGCGCTGGCTGCCTCTGCTTGTGCCAGTGACAGTTAGCTGCTGAAAGAAGAGCAATGATGAAGGATGAGGTTATTTAAGGCTCGGTCTGCCTTGGTGGAATGTGCTTAAAATGGAGATGTGGCTGATGAATAGAAAAAGAAAAGAGGGGAGCAGAAAGCCCTGGGCCAAGGGCACCTGGTGACATGGATGTACTATTTGGTATTATTTGAAGAACTTTTTAGCTAGTGACTAAATAGTGTCTGGCACCTCATTCTAATGTTTTGGGGAGGGTAGGACATTGTAACATAAGACTGAGGGGGTGCCAGGCTATTAATTTATTGACTGATGCATCCAGCAACACCTGCGAAGAGTTACAGGTCACAGTTTTGCTGTATTCAAAATAAACACCCAGGAAAATACTACTCAGGGTTATTTAGGTAAAACTAGGGCTGTTCTCTGGGTTTGCTGACAGCCTTGTCATCGCAAGAGGACGTTTTGGCAAAAACTTTGCCCAACATTCAGCTGGCAATCCTAAGGAATTTCTAATGGTGAGAACCAGGCTTCAGCAATGTCTGCCTATGCCCTTGCACCCTGTAGGAAAGGTGAGCTTGCTTTTCTTTTCCTCTTACCTCCCATCAAATAACTAAAGAAAGATCAGTTATTCCATAATGGAAATTAATAACCCCTATTCTGTTTGATGTTATGTCCTGTTAGTACACGAGTGTTAGATGTGCTGCGTGTCCCAGGGCAGCTCTTATGAGCTGATAAACGGTGACATCCTTCTGTCTGCTTCCCTTTCCCGAGGGATGCTGCAGTGCTGGTGGAGATGTTCTCATCCCGCTGTGCTTCGTCCACAGCATCCGGGATCTCACCGGCCCCAGGGGCACCGCTCCGAGCCGTGCGCTGACACGTGTGCCTTCCTGCGCAGCATACGGAGCTGGCAGTTGCCATGCACTCTCTCCCTTCTCCAAAAAAAGAAACGGAGAAGACAGACAGTTTTTCCTGCACTTCAAGTCAGTTACCTGTTTAAATTCCAGCTGAGAAACCAGGACAAGAAATATACATCAATACCTTGCAGACACTTTCTAGATCACCAAAACCAAGCTTTGGTTCTTTTTATTCTTCACTGTAAACCTGTCCTAAAGTAGGTTAGTGGATCAGAGCGGATCTGCTCTGTATTATTTATAGATTGTTTCCTTCTGGTTCTTGCTGCTTGGCTGGATGCTGCTGAAGAGGACTCCATGTTCCAGCAGTCTTTTCGCTGCAGCTTTAAAAATGTCTATTTTTGTCTGTAGGAATCCCATCTCCCCAGCTCCCTTCTCTGCACACTGGCAGTGCTGGGAGTCTTTCATCGCCTGCCGTGCCAAGGTCTGACTACGGTGAAAAAAGCTGTGCTGTTTCGTTATCCGTGCGCACAGGTACACGGGTGTTCGCCTACCCTGCTCCTGGGGCCGGCATCCTTCAGGGGGTGTTTTCGGGGAACGCTGGTTTCCTCTGCCAACGGGACGCTTTGGCCGGGATGTTGTTGCACAAGCAGTTACCCCTGTCAGCCAGATAACTGTTTAGGAGCATTTGCAGCAAAAGCAGTAGTCATTTTTGGCTATGATGTTTGAATTCAGCAGGCTCCGGTGATGCAGTGCGTGGCGGCCCTTTCGGCAGCGGGCAGCGGGAGCCCTCATCATTTTCAAGGAGCTAAGGAGCTCTCGTAATTTAAAACCTCTGTCAGGTGAAGAGACACTACACAGCAGCCAAATGTGATAGAGTAGGGCTGCATAATTTATGAAACTGCATTTCTTTTTGATGAGATTTTGAGTCTAAAAGCTCTGGGAAGGGTGTGCTATTTTTTATTGCATCTCTGAACTCAAATTATGTCAAATATTGTGGGCGCAGTCTGTGATTTGGAGAAGGAAAAAAAAAAAAAAAACACCTGAAAATAAAAAAGCATGGCCTTAGATTGCTCTGGCTGTACGAGCGCTGCGGGTCCAGCTCGATGCAGAGCAAATGGCTCCTGGCAAATCTCTGCTGAGAGTCCCCGAGGATTATTCCCTCCGTTCCAGAGGGAGCACGGGTGGTCGCGGGGTGCCAGGGATTACGGGCCCGTCCTCAGCAGTTGGGTGCTGGTCGTGCTGGCATGTGGGACGTCTCGGGCCACTTTGCTCCCAGGTGCTGTCTGCTGCATCCAGAATTACCAGAGCCAGCTGTGTGCTGTTAAGGGAATTGGCCTGGGTTACCCCGTGCTCGGTATCTCTCTGTCGCAGGCCCTGTTTTGTGTTGTGTGATCCGGCCGGGCCGTAGCTCCAGCGCGCCGCTGTAAAAGCCGCCTGACGCAGCTGCCAGGATCTCCATGCTTGTGCAGCAGCATGAAACGCTCATCGCCAGTTAACTCCCAGTCGTGCTGTGACCTCCCAAAGGATGGAAATTCGGAGTCCCTGCTCCTCTCCCGCATGCCGAAGGTCGCTGCGCAGAAGGTGCGCAGGCAGTCATTGCTTTGAGTAAACAGCAGAACATCGGCCCCAAGTCTGTTGTTCGCGGCAGGGATGAGCTGCTGCAGTTGGGGTGTTGCAGGCAGGCTGCTCGTGGTACGAGGGGTCCCTCTCAGCTGGTTTTTCAGGGTAGGTTACTGCAGGCAGTACTGCTCGAGGTCGGAGAGCCCAATAGCAGCAGCTGTGCTAATGCGTACGGATTTGGGAGATACAGCGATACTTCCTGAAGATAAACCGCTAGAAATCAGGAGAGCATTACAGAACTGTGGCCCGAGTTCCAGCTCCCTTATCTCTGCATGAGTGTTATCAAGAGTTTAAAATACGCGTGTGATAGACGCTTCACAGAGCAGTTGTAGTGGTGACGTGTCCTGAAAAACATCTCTGCCTTCCTGGGGGACCATTGAGCCTGGGAGATCCGTGCCACCGGGACCGCTGCTTTCGGTCAGATCGGTGTTGGAGCACAGGATGCTCTGGGTGCTGGGCTGTGTAGGATCAAGACCTTTTGCAATGTGTATTTTCAGCAGCAAGCTGGGAAAGAGGGAAAATTGGGAAGCTGTTTCTTAGTCCTGTAGGTGCTTGGGGTTTTTTTTAAGCTCTCATTAGAGTTGTCAGTGTGGGTTGTCAGTGTGGAGAAGGTGCTCTGTCCCTTTCATCTTACAGTACTGAATAAGGGGACAAAGAATTTTACTGAAGAGCAACAAAACTAAAATCTGATTTAAGGAAAGGAAATACCGTAAAACTGCTGCAGGATGTCATTTGGTTCTTGAATGTGGTAAACTCAAAAATGGAATGAAAATATGTGTGGATGGTGAGAGCATCTAGAGAAATAATGAGCAATTTTGTCAGGGGAACTGCCAGAAGGGACGTCGACCCTTGGACCCTACTGGGACTAGCCACGCTTCTGGGGCCTCGTGAGGCCCTTTGTCACTGTCCCCCATGTGACCTCTCTCCCTCCCATGCCACAGCACTTTTTTTGGCTCTGTGGATTAATTTCCTCCCTGTCTCAGGTCTAGCCTGCTGCCATCCATCATTGCTGGTTTGCTTGAAATTCACCTGTTGGGGCCCATGGCAGCCACGTGGACGTGGGCCGGTGGAGGAGCATCCTGCCGAGACGGTGTTGGGTTGCACTGAAATGCAGGTGCCAAACTCCCCTGCCCGCTGCCTGCCAGCCCTTCCCAGTTAGGGGTGATGGCTCCCCCAACGCAGCCCGCCAGCCCATCCCAGTTAGGGGTGATGGCTCCCCCAGCGCAGCCCGCCAGCCCATCCCAGTTAGGGGTGATGGCTGTCCTTGCGGGGCCATGGCATCCTCTGGGAACCTGACTGAGCTCCCTAACAGCGCTGCAGTGAGCTGGGCAAAGATAATTCAAGGCGGCAGCACTGAAGATTGGTCGGCACTGCTGGAAATCTCCCAGTGGGAAGAAAATGAAGCTGAGCTGACACCAGTGCTGGGCCTGAGCAGGCACCGTCACATTGCCAGGGTGGGACATGGCTGCACCGTCCCCTCCTCGCTGTCTGCACAGTGCGGGCCTGCTCTGTACTGGGCGGTGTCCGTGGTGCCCTCGCTCCGCCAGGCGCTCTTCACATTCGTCCTGTTAACGAATGGCATCCCTAATCATCAAAATATTTTTCATAGGAGCATAAACGGTATCAGAATCCATTAACTCTGAAATGCGGACTCTAGGGGATACTTACGGCAAGTTCAGCCAGTGAAAAACCTTTCCTTACTGTTTCCCTGGGTTTTTTTCCTCAAAAAGCAGCGGAGCGTCCGTCTTCCGCAGCAGCCCTCCAAGGCAGAAAGGGCAGGAGATGCCCCAGCACCAGCAAAGATCTCATTTTCACTGAGATAAATATTTCTTCAAAATAATTTTGCAAAATGGCTGTTGTTTATGCTCCTGTAAACCAAAATAGTATCACCTGATGTGCTATGTGAGATGTGATTCTTTTTTTTTTTAACTTATTTTACTTTTTTTTTTTTTTTTTTTTTTTTGTGGTGATGCATCTTCTAAGGTCCTTCTAACGTACTTTGGGATTATTTGTGGTTTCCAAGGTGCGAGTTGAAGCTGCCGGTCACACGAGCAGCAGTTGGAGATTACGGGCTTTCCAATCTGATGGCTCTTGGCCCTCAAGCTGGGAGGTAATAGCTAATACTCAATAAAAAGCCTGAACCTGGCCTATGGAAAGGAGTGTGTTCTTTCTGAAGTGCTGAGACAGATCTAAATCAAATTATTGGACGAGGGGTGGGTTTCTGCCATGGGGCTAGCAGCTTTCCTAATCACCAGTGGCAGGCGATGCCTGAGCTGAATACCCTTCAGAGCTGCTTAAGAGCTTCTCTTTTCCATTTTGGTGATATCTTTCTAAATTATACATTAAACTTATCAGGGTGAGTAATGCATCACAGCTGCCCCACGTCAGGCTTAATGTTCCTTACTCAGCTGGAGCTTTGTGTTTGCCTTTCCCTTCTGTTTACCTTCAGGCTCTGGGCTGGGACGGAGTGCGCCCTGGGCTCTCCTGCCTGCCGCAGAGACGCTCCGTGGGAAACCAGAGCACCACGGGCTGGGTGCTTTCAGGAGGGGGGGTGCTCCCCATACCCAGGCAATGCCGTTTCCTGAGAGCGAGACGTACCACGCTGTCCCTGGAAAGTGCTGTGTTCGCTCAAACCTGTGCCGCTATTCTGCGGGACGCGGGGGCTTTGCTGTAGGTTGGGTTTGTGCTCGTGCGTAAATAAGCCAAAGCATCCACCAGATAATCTGAGCCACCGCCCCACAAGGCAACGCGTGGGAAGAACTGGAGACAGCGATTTATCAGCTCCGTGAGCGTTGATTTCAGGTAAAATCAGCTGATGAGGGACTGATAAGATAGGAGTTGTGATTTTACATACAGGAAAAGCAAGTAATTTGCTACTTTTCCTTGCCACTGTGTCTGAAGACAGAGGGTATTTGGTTAAGTGCAGCTTTAAAATTGAAACCCAGACAATTTTCTTCCAGTGGCTTTTCAGAAACCACATTTCTTGTGCAGCTAAGAAGAAATGCACCTCTGTCAGTTTCAAGTGCGATGTGTTGATCTGGTTTCTTGTGTGAAATGACCAGGCTTTGCTGAAATTCTGCGCCTGTTCACCCCTGGTGGGAACTGATCTGGTCTGTAGGCGGTGAGGACAAGCATGCTTCTGGAGCTGCCGCAGCTTCCGAAATGCTGATGTTGCCAAGGATGACAAAGGAGGAATTCCAGCTCTAGGGTTTTTTCCTCTCGCAGTCTCCTCGTGGTGCGGTGCCTTTTACATTGCTCCTGCCGGCTGTGAGGTGATCACCCCAGCACACCGGCCGGAGCTCCCTCTCTGTCCCGCAGCTCCCGCTGCCCCGTGCCAGCCCCCGTGTCCTTGGGCGCTGGGGTGTGCAGATGGTCTGCAGGACGGCTGCTGTTTCAAGCAGTGCTTTTATATTGTTCCACTTCATTTTGTTCTGACGTGTGTATATAAATAATTGGATGCCTTTAGTAGGCTGCAGCTATACTCCTGAGTCATACTTCTACCATTTTTCCTCTGCTTTTTTTGCAGAAACCAGCAGGCAGAAGTGGGAATCGACACTGCTCTTTCAGTAAATGCCTTCAGCACCTGAGTGGTGTTTTTCCTGAACAGCAGTCAGCTTTTGCTATTTGTGTCACCCTTTCACCTTATTATGTTTACATTTCTATGGCAAAACACTGCATGTTTTCAGCAAAATTAATCAGTATAATTATATGTGATTTCCAATGTCAGGTAGAGCTGAAACACTGATTTAGGGTGGTGATTAGCCCTATCAGAAGCAACGAGGATGGAGAGCTAATCTGTGCCTAAAACTGTTATTTTGAAAGATGCCGTTTATGCTCTATTCATAAATTGAATATTTCCTCTGAACTCCCCACCCAATTTGAATAGCAGATGTGTGTGTGCTCGATGGCGACGCACCTCGTTTGGTTTAGGTTGCTGCTGTTGGCAGAGGCTGAGCTGGGTACAGGGATCAGCAGGACCTCTGCACCTTTGCGTTTGGCCAAGGTTATACCACATGACATCTAGAACTTATTCAAATCTGCATAGCCTTTGTCTTCTGTGATCACTTAAAAAAAACCCCAAAACAATATTCACAGGACTTCTTATTTCACAAGGAGTCCAGCAAGAGCAGGCACGTCTTGAAATGCTGCTCCTCCTGTGCGAAGTGCCTGCGGTGGGTTGCTGCCTCAGCGCATCCCTCGATGTGGAAAAGCCTTTGAGCCCTTAGAAGGCTCGTGAGACAGGTTCAAGGTTCCTTACAAACATAAACATGAAGGAGTCGTGGAAGTGTGGATTGATTCTTCATGTCAACCATGTAGCCTTTCAGAATAAGGAGCGTTTTAAAGACTGCAAGCTCTAAGAGTGATTACTTTGCTATTTTAGTCCTGTAGAAAGTGCAATTATATAGAAATGAAGCTCCCACGTCACAGAAAAGTTCAGATCAATTAAAACAATTTACTTCGTTGCCAATGATTTCAGACCATTGTAATTTATTGGTAAATAAGTGACTTCAAAGGCGCGTACATCCAGTGAGCACACAGAGAACTGTTAACAGGTTCTTACGTTCTTCAGGCGCCTGCTGGGGACGCGCCCCTTCCCGCTGCGCTCTCGGCCTCAGCAGAGAGCAAAACGGAGACGGGCTGCCTGAAGCCTGGGTGGGTTTTTCTGCTCCAGAGCTGTGGACAGACCTGAGCCCCAAGCCGTCAGCACCAGCACAGGATGTGAGCACCTGACCTCCGCCCTCGGAATGGTACAGGGCTTAACTTTCTGCTGACGTCCGCAGCGTGGAGGCATATCTCTTCCACACTCAGTTTGAAAAGCTGTTTAGTTTGGTTTTCCATTATTATTTCAGTTACAAATAAAAATTCAAGGTGTTTTCCATATGGGGACAAACGATATTAGCAAGGTGAGGTACATCCATTTAGCAGCCATGAAAAATGACTGGTGATAGAGAACAGGCTGGGTCCGTGCTCCAGTGTTCAGCAGGGGTGAGAAGTTAAAGAGCAGTTATTAAACAGCTGTTATATCAGCTGCAAATATATTCTGTGAAACCCTTTGAATGGCCTTTCAAAACAGACCTTTTCTTTTAGCAGAACTTAACAGCGCTGAAAAACTAGGAGTGGGTGCCGGTTTTGTCAGGGTCTCACTTATCCTGTGGACAAGTCTACTGCAGCGTCAATTTGCCAGCATGGTAAAATAGGCTGTCACCTGCCAGGGACAGCCAGATCTGTCAAGCTCCACACAGTTTTCCTTTATTAGTTCTATTGGTTTTATTGCCTTTCTTATGCTCTGAGGGATGATGGTTGTTTAGTGACAAGAACCTGGAAAATCATTCAAGTTGACAATGCTTTTTAGATTTCATTTTTTCCTTGTGTCTCTATCTATAAAGCAGAATGACTTGACAACGCAGTGAACTTAGCGGGGAGTTTGCCCTATTACTGAGAACTTGCCCGTGAGTTCTGGGGTCTGCTTGTACTGCCATCGCCATAGCACCAAACTACGGCGATGTATGGACTGTTACGTGTCATATCAGAAACCCTGGCTGGTGCCCCACTGCTTTCTGTAGGGCAGGGATGTGCTTTGTTTTTTGGCGAACGCTGGCAATCTGGCTGTAATTTCCTTAGGCATGGCAGTTGTTCTGGTTGTTTCCAAACAGCGTGTGCAAGTCGGGAGGGAAGAGCCTCACGACGCTTTCCAGGTCCTTGTACCTCTGAGCTAGCTGAAACGCTTCTGACGTAGCGCCAGGCAGGAAGCTCGGAGACGACGGAATTCAAACTGCCTGTGACAGAAGGTCTTTGGCTGCGTGTGGGATTTTGTCATTAAATATTCTCTGCCCAAAGAGAGGGATGCCGCGTTCCTCAGAGCACACTCTCCTAATGCGGAGCCAAAAGGAGACTCTGCAGGGCATCCGTGCGTTCACCCGCTCTGGGTTTGCTGCTTGTAGTCTGGTTATGTGTCCCTTCACAGGTCTCTGTGCTCCCTGCCGCGGCGGGCAGATGCGGTTTCGCCTGAGGCACCTGCCCTTCCGGCTGGCGGGGCTGGAGGTGCTCTCCCGTGTGCTTCAGCATCACAGCCCTGGGGTGGGCAGTGCTGCTTCTCACGCCCGCGGTTGAGGAATAACGTAACCAGCTTTTGCGTACGTGAGGAGGACAGAATCCTCTCTGCTGTTCTGCCATTCTGTGTCTGTCGCTGTGAACGCAGGCTGGAGACAGAAGGGTGGCGGTGCCGGCACAACCCCAGGTACCGCTGGGCGTTCTGGTCCCAGCAGCAAGGTGAGAGCAGCTGCTCCCGGGCAGGGCGTTCGCCGCCTCCGATGCCTGTTTTTCTGAGAAAGAGTAGGCAGTAACATGGGGAATCCCGGTGACTCAAATTTCTGCTGTTTCCGCTGTTTCTTGTGCTCTGCGCCGTGGCAGGTGACAGAAAGGCTCCTGAGGGCAATGGAAATGCTCCTGAGGAACAGGGAAAGCAGCCACAGCTCCTGTGTCTCTGCCAAGATGAAAATCCTTCCCGTGGAGCTGTTTGTGAGGAGGTGCGGCTGCAGGCACCCCAAATGACGCTGTTGCTGAATCAGCAGCAAGTCTCCGTTCCAGCAGCGTCAGAGAGCAATGGTCTGGGGCTGGGCGAGCAAAGACACTCGTGTCAAGCAACAAATGGCATCTGGGCAGGTGTTCTGGCTCAAAGGCAGTCTTGGCTGGCAAAGGAAAATTGTTCCCAGGCACAAAACCTGTGCAGGATATGTACAAATGCTGAATACTGGCATTTTCTGGCAAAGCAGGCAGTGTACCTTTGCTCAAGGTAGATCGCGCTATGAAGATAACTTTGCAAAAAGCCTTTTGATGAATTCTATCCCTTAATGTAACCTGTACACTTGTACCTTTCCACTGGAGTGTAGTGGAGTTGAACTGGTACAGGAGGACTAGAATTTGTCCCAGTGAAAGGGAAGAAGTGGAGCAAAAAGAAAAAGAAACGCTCTACCGTGAGCGTCCAGTGATGGCCGGGAGGGGAGGCACAGGAGAGCGTCGGTGCTCCTCTCTGCGTGAAAGGGACCTGTATACATGGTGGGCAAATAGCCAGAAGCTTGCTGTAGCTGCTCTTGCCGCTGGCACGCCGCATGCCGGTGGTCAGAGCCCTGAGGTGGCGGGGGGCTTCGCCGATGGGCGCTGGGGCTGCACAGCTCGCGGCAGCAAACGCCCTTCGCCATGGGCGCAAAGCAGCAGCTCCCCTTACTGTGGCACCAAATCGCACTTTGCGTCTCTTTTTCTCCTGTGTCCCACACCTGCAGGGGTGGTGTTTCTAGCTATTAATACTAATTAATAGTGCTAGCAATAGTTTTCTGTTCTAATACTTCTTCATACTATTGAAGGGGATGTGATGGTGTGAGAAACACGGTCTGATGGAGTTCAAGATCTGAGGTGTGCAAACTGAAGAAGAAAAACTGGTCTGTCATTTTTTAAAGAGCAGTAAGACGTGGGTATCCATTGCTCTTCCATGTTCTGTGTACCCAGGGGAAAAACAAAAAAGCAGTAAACTTGGAAAACCTGGATGGTGGGGAATACTGCTGTTTCTGGGATTTCAAGGACTATTTTAATAAACTGTTCGTTCCTTGAAGTCACCTGTTTCTGAGATGCTACTTCAGATGCATCAATTCCTAAGCTGAAATAAACCTTTGATCTGCGCTCACTTTCCCTAGCATTTACAAACTTAAAAGTACTCATGTTAAACTTTAATTATTGCCATGTCTGGCACTGGATGTTCCGACTACTGCTGCTTTTTGGGGATTTCTCAGACGATACCAGTGTATGTTGCTGGGTCAAGCAGCTGATGGGTGAAATGAATAATGGCTTGCCATGTGTAATAGTTTGTATCTGTTATTGAAACTCCTGTTGAAATTCCCTGCCTTTTTGTATTTTGTAAAGTGCACAATGTTTTTGTTGTTGTGTGGCATTTTCTCTTGCTGATGTCAGTGTACACCGCAGCAGCAGCATTCCCCTTATAAAGTATCTGCACTTCATAAACATGCATGGTGAGTAAATTTAAAAAAAAAAATAATTTCTGCCTATAAGAGCAAATGCATTGCTATTTGTTATATTCTTCAGAAGGCATTGACAAAACTTGACTGTTGTTGTTAGAGCATACTTTGAAATAGACAGATCAGGGAGAATCCCCGAAGGGACGAGGTGAGCCATGGCCATGGAGTTCCGGTAGTTCTCACGTGCCACGTCTCCAAATGCTCACCTGATAAATCTACTCTCACTACTTAAAAATCTGGTTCTGGTATCGGCATCTGTGGTCAGCTCAGCCCGGGCCCGCGGGCTACGCCAAGCTCGCCTCCGCTTGAGCAGCACAGGGCTGAGGTGAGGGGTGCCCTCGCCCGCGGGAGGCTGCGGGGCTGCGCCCCTGCGGTGGGCGTGAGGCCGGTGGGTCGGGCTGCAGGGCCACTCGCTTTGCTTTCGCCGGCTTGTGGCGCCCCTTCTGCCATCTCCTATACCGGTGTCGCTGGTTAGCAGCGGGGCTGCTGTTGCGTGCTCTTCGCTGGGTGTTCAGGCAGTAAAGGCTCACCGCCCAGTTTACCATTCTCTTCTCTCTGTGCATGGATTTGGGGCAAAAAGGAGCGAGGAAGGAATGTGTGCTTGTCCTTGGAATCCAGAGCTGTTAGTCCACCCTAGGAGTGGTTCTGGGTTTGCTGTCTTACGTGAAATAGAGAAACAACATCTGATTGTCGGATGTACGAGAAGATCTCCCTAAAATGCCTGCGTGGCCAGAATGCCTCGGGGTCCCTGGCGAGGGCTGGTGAGGAGCTGACTCTGCTCTCAGCAGCAGGCTGCAGCCCTCTGAGAGGCGCAGCAGCACTGCTGGGGTTCACGTTTCCTTTGACGATTTCAAGGCGTCCGCTTGGGAGTCTAGAAGTGTACGTACCAGCGGCCCGGAGAGCTGGGCTCCAGCTAACACAGCCTGCAGCGGGAGCTCTTAGATGGTAATCTCTGTTTGTTAATCTCCTGTCTGGGGAAATCTGAGGCTTCTGAGTGAAGAAAGAAGGGTGTCTAATAATCCTTTTCTTGCAATTCAGAAGAAATTCGAGTCTGATCCTGTTTTTGCCTTAGGATTTGGTGTTTCCAGTCTAAAATGCTGCATCAGTTCCTAGCTGGCTGCTGTGAGTCCTCTTTAGGACGCAGTACCTCATGAGTAAATGGCAGCAACTGGGGTGAGATGGAGGTGCCCGTCCTTGACACGGCAGCTCGGCGTGTCCCTGGTACCTGCCCAGCTCTGCCTCTGGGGACGGCCCCGCGTTGGCTGGCCTCCCTGTGCATCTTCAGTTTGGACTCTCACGTCTCTGTGAGCCCTCATATCCAACACACAGTTGGACTCCAAAATACATAGGCAGGAGGAGATCTTTGGATTCCCTGGCCCTGGGAGTGACTCTTGTCTGAAAAGGTTATCCAAGCACGACAGAACCTTTGGTACACAACCTGGATGCTGTATAGCAGTCGTAAGGGTTATGCCACAGGGACAAAAGTGTTGCACGACTATCAAAGCCAACATTATGAAAGTGTTTGAACGTTATTGATGTTCTTTCTCTGAGAATTGTATTACCAGTCACCGATATCAAAAGTAACGAATTTAAAGAACCTATAAATGGCAAAGCCCTCGGAGCCAGAGCAAAGAGTAAAAATAAAAAGAACTCGTTGGCTTACTGCGGACCGTACAGGCTGCGAGGAACACTAAATCGCATTTATCTCCTATTCCTCCAGGCAGGCATCAAGGTCACGCGTGTATCCTTTCCAGGTGCCTGGAGCCCCGTGTCTCTGCCCGTGCTGTGCAGTGCGGATCTGTGGGAAGGGGCCGGGGCTGGTGGGCACCGTGTCCTGGCCGGGGGAAGGAGTGACGCGTGCTGCGAGGGGCACCTCATCCCCGTCAGGCTTGTCAAAGCCATTTCCCTGAAACGGTCGCCAGCCAGAAACCACAGGTAGTCCCGTAACAGCGGAGCACAGCTGGTGGGGAGTCCATCACGCCCAGCGAGGGGCGGTGGGGAGTCCCATGTCCTCCAGCTGCACATGGCGGCTGGCTGTGGGAAGCCATGGCAGAGCCGGCTGCTCGGCACGGCCCTGGCCCATGGGATGCTGCCGGAGCTGCCATCACCTCCCAGTGCTGCAGAAGGCCCCTTTCCTGATCGGCACGTGTGCAGGTGGGTTGTGCGGGCTGGGAGCCCAGCGCAGCCCCTGAAGGGCCGAGCCGCTGTCTTCCTCACCTCACGCGTGTGCCAACCCTTGGACGTGCCCTCAGTCCGCATCCTCCGCTCTTGCGTGCTGGTGCTCATGTGCCGCCGCTGTGGGGAGCACGAATGGCTTTTGAGGGGCAATCAGCTTCCAAATGATTTTGACATGTTTGCATACGCACAAAAATAGTGTAGAGCCTGATGGAGCTTTAGGAGCAGCACTGACAGACGATGTGTCTCTGGAGGGAGAGCCTGGCACGAGCTCCAGGTATGTTCTCCTGGGATTTTCTTGTTGGTATTTGGAAATGTCAGCTTCCCATTGCTTGGTCTGCCAACAACAAAACTCATTAAAAAAAAGAAAAAGTAGGGTTTCTTCAGGTACCTATTGAACTGTCCTTAATTCACAGAAATGCATTAATATTTAACAGTTAATAGTGTTATTGAGGCAAACTAAGCCATCAGCACACGAGAGGAAGAACTTGCACCATCGGCATTCAGACCAGAATTTGAAGCAGTGCATTCTGATGGTACAAACTTTGAAAGCACTTTGTGAATGTCAGTGGAGCTTTGAAATTAAAATTTCTTCATATTTCAGACCGGCTATTGTTGCGTCTCTGGCTGGGGTGAGCTGGGGGAGGACAGAAGCCACTTGGGGCACGCTTTGTAATGCTGGCATTTCTGGAAGGGGGCGAGGATGGACGAGTTCTGAGCTTCGCTCTATCGGAGCCTGTTTGAAATGCAATGACAGAATTCCCGTGAAAAGGTTGCAATAAAAACAGAAAGAGGGAGAGGAGATTCTGTACTTCAGAATGAAGGAAATAAAAAGTCCTCACAAATGTCAGCTGAGGGACCTCTGGCTTATGCTTGTTGGGGGAAACAGCCTGAATGCAGCAGCGAATCTTTCACGGGCTAACAGTCTGCAGAGGGGCTGGCGCCGTCACGTCGTGTTTGGTACCGCGGTATTTACATTGTCTGCTCTAATTTAGCACGGCTTTGCTTGTGTTCGCGTGGAGAGCGTAAGGAACTGTTAATGCAATGGCAGGGCAGAGCTCGGTGCTGTGGCGTCGGGGGCCGTGGTGTTCCTCACTCTGTGTGCTGTCCAGCGTTGGCTTTATTTTACCCAGAAAAGAGCTGTATTTTGCGGTTAAACCAAGCAATCCCGGTATGTAATCTGGCTGTACCTGTTGGCAAATTCTTTGAGATGCTCTGGAAATGAAAAGCACAATTCAAGCGCAGGACACTTGGAAATGTAAATTTTGATTGTCTCCTGCACCACGTCCCATGCAGAAGAAGTTACACTAGTCTGGGAACGGTTGCAAGATGCAGGTCTAACATCAGAAAACAGAGCAGCATTGGTTCAGCATCAGCCTTCAAAAGCGGTAAGCTGGAGTAGCAGTGTGTGCACAATATACCTAGAAATCTGTATTTCTGCAGTAAGCTCACTTGTCAGGAAGAGCAACCTCGAAGGATTCACACCCAAAGAAACCTTTGCGTTGCCCTCAGAGTTGTCATAGAATCATGGAATCATCTGAAGAACCTCAGGGCTTTTGCAGGATGAATTGTAAAACCTTGGACAACTGGAGAGAGCAAGTGACAGAGAGGAGGAGGAGATGCTTCCATAATTTCCATGGCAAATTTGTCTCCCTTAAAAGGTATTGATGCCGGATGCAGGAGCTCAGTTAAAGGCATCCATTGCCGTTATGTGGTTTTCAGAGCAGCATGTGTGTTGAGAAAGAATATCATTAAGCAAGCTGGAGTAGAGCAAGTTGCTGTCCGTAAGTTTTCTCTGCATGCTTTTATGGTGGTTCATTTTCATACGTGAGCTGTGGCAGATGCTTTAGGAGGTTATTCAGCCACCTCAAACAGCTGCCCAGGCACCTCCTGTGACCGACCGCTCAGTGGCAATTGAGGTCTCAGGCTGGTCTTTCAAGAATCTAGCTGTACTCTCATAAAGGATTGAGTGGAAAACAATAAAAACCACTATTTCGAAAGGTGAGAGCATCTCGTGCTCCCCGTGCTCTGTGCCAGGGCCTGGAGGCTCCACTGTTCCCAGAGCAGCCCCTGCGCAGTCGCTGCGGGTCGGCGCTGAGCTGGTGATGCGCTGCTGCTTAGTGCCCCGCGTGCGCGGTGTTTTGGAGGCTGCGAGTGCTCGGGTGCCGAGGACGCAGGTCTCCTCGGCCCTTCCCAGAAGAACGGCGCTGTGGCCTGCAGCGGGTTCGTTCCTCCGGAGCAGTGAGCAGGACAGGAGATCTCCCTGCCACGTTTCTGTCCCCAGGCACAGGACTCAGGACCGCTGTGTCAGCAGCGCCAGGCGTTTTGGGACAAATGGGCAGTCCCAGCTCAGGGCAGAATTATCTTGTCCCTGTCAGCTGCCTGTGTGAGTTAAAGCTTCCAGCTGGGAGCGGTGACACAGATGAAAAGAAATTTCCGATGTCCTGCATGAGAAGGAGAAGTGCCTTTGTTTTATTTTGCTGCAGGCTTCCAGTTGTGCGTATCGTCCTTCTGTTGGACCTTCGACTAGCACAGGAGGCATTGCTGTGAAGGATGTTAAGCAATTCGGAAATCCATTTCCTTTTGGAATTTTAGAGGCCAGGAATTACAGCATTGTGTTTTTCTGTATCTTTCAAAGTGCACATTAAATAAACATGATCCCCAGGACTATTCAGAGGAGCATTTTGTATTAATTAATTCCCTAATTAAACATGCCTACCTCAAGGTAACTTAAGGCAATGAGATGTGCGTTTAAAGTCAATGTTAGATTTTTTGGTTTTCGCTGTTAGTGTGAAAGATTAACATTTTCTAACGCATCAGCCATCAGATTACCTTCCGCAGCATGACCTCAGTTCAAAGATAAAGAAATTGCTGGGATTCAAGCCAGTAATCCTGTCCAAAGCTAGCATATAGTCTCTGGAAAGGATAAAAATCCCACTACTTCCGTGTCCATGTTGTGTATTTGTGTCTTGTGCTCCAGTTATCCCAGGCTCCACTCAAACCGTTAAAAATCCAGAGGGAACTCTCCAGGTGGACACCGCTATAAATAGCAGAAGGGTCTATCATCCGCAGCTCTGTGTGTGGGAGTAGTTTCCTTCCTTGGTTTGTTTGTCGGTAACACAAGGGACGCTCCAGTGCCTCTCACTGAGTTACCTGTGGGTCCGGCACACAACAAGCCGCGGAAACGTTTTGTATTGTCTCTTTGCTGGGTGATAATCTGTTAGGTACTAGCTCATTTCCCCCACAGCGATGGATGTGAATTATGTTCCCAGAAAGCTGAGACTGCTTTTCAACCTTTTGGATGGTTTGAGGAATACAAAGTAAATCTTGTTAATGAATAGCCGTCAGAAAAGAAAAATCCCTTTAATAATTTCAGGGGTGAAAGGGGAGCAAGGGGGGCGCAGGAGCTGCCTCTGCATCCCCTGCCACGCTCCTGTGCTCCTTCTGCCCTTCGGCTTCGTGGTTTAGCCATTAGGGCCGGAAAAGGCTGGGTTTACCTTCCACGGTTTTAATAACGCATAGTATTTTGAAAGTTTGACGTAACAGAAACCACAGGGGTATCCAGCGGAAGCCAGGGCGAGCGGTCGCGCAGCAAAGCAGAGCTGATGGCTACGGCTCCTGGGGCTGTATTTCGGGGTAATGTCCTTGCAAGGTGGCTGGGATTAAATTAACTGATGCTCATTGTCCCTGAGGATGATTTGTTTCCTTTCATCCTTCCACCAGGGAGTACAAATGCGAAACTTCCAGCTCAGAGGTATTCTTCCAAATAAAAAACCTTCAGCCGTGTCCATTGGTGATTTGGAAGCACCTGCCAGTGGGATTTAGCCTTGAGCTGATTGCCATTGCTGAAGAGCAGCTGAAAGCTGGCCAGAAATGGCTTTTGATTTTTGCTTTATAAAAGAAAACAACAGAACAAAAAAAAAAAAGCATGCTTTAGGACGTGGACAGCGAGGAGGGAGTTTTCTGTGATTATCCTCTCCCTGAGAAAGGAGACTTCCCCGTGCATGGGGGAATGGCGCTGGGCAGCGACCAGCAAGCGGAAGGCGGTTGCTGGGACGAGAGGAAGGTTTCCGTGGCAGGTCGCTGGCGGTACCTGCCCTTCCCTTCCCTTGTCCCAGCGCGATCAGCCCCGCACAGCCTGGCTGCGCACGCTCTGCGCTTCTGCCCTCCGTGCTGCCAGAGCTGGAGCAGCCCAGCTTGTCCCAGCTTTGTGTTTCTGCTCATGTGAGAAACATGAACACGCAGTGGGCTGGTGGAACAAACAATAGCTGATTTACTTGGTTAATTTAAGTAGCGTGTCGTGGGTAGCGCAGGGAGGCTGCGCCGCTGCTCTGGGGATCACGCTGGGCGGGAGGGCTGCAGCGCCATTACGTGCTGTTATTACTTTCTGGATAATGTATACACTTTCACCATCACATAGTTTTTCTCCTTCATTTTTTTATGAGAACTGGCACTAGATTAATGGTTAAGCCATGGAAGAAACGTAACGCTGTGCCAGTCTGATTTATTGACCACTTAGTGCTGATGAAGCTGCAAACAAGAGTCAGACAGATGTTGCAGCTGCATTTTTCTTTATCAAAACTAACAGCTTTTTGTGGGGTTTTTAAACCACTTCTTGCGCCATCTCCTGCTTACCCTGCAGCCCCAGGGATACTGGAACTCCTCCTCCGCCGCCCACAGGAGACCCTGCCCAGGAGAGGACCAGATGCCGCGGGTGCAGCGTGCCGGGGAGCCTTGCCCGGGTCTTGGGCAGACGGCAGCAGCTTCGACTCGGATGCGCGGGAAGGGAGCAGCGCTGCAGAGGCTCTGGGCACTGTAATGACGGGCGGCTTTCCGACAGGCACGTTTCCAGAGCCGCCCGCAGCCCAGTCCAGGGCTCCCTGTAGGATTTCCCTGCTGCCCATGGAAGGGGCTTCTGCTGTGGCATGTCCCCTATCCTGGCACATTTCCCGCGTGGAAGTTGCGCTTGTAATTTTTTTTTTTAGTCTTTCACATCTCTCTTGTTCTACTGCTAGGTCTCCACAAAGAAATAGGTTAACTCTGCTGGTTGAGAGTTTTCAAAAACATACATATTCTCTTAATTTGTGTCAAAATGTTTCAGTTTATTAGGTAGATTGGCATTCGTGAGACTTAACCAATCTGAGGTCAACTTCAGGTGTAGACATAAGGAACGAACCTGTGGTTTTCTTTTATTTTACATACTATTTATATAAAAAGTATAAATTGCAGTTCCAGCCCCCTGCTGCGGTCCACTTGCTGCTGCTGCATGAAGCCAGGAAGCCCCATCATCCTGACTTGCCTGGTGACAAACAGGGACTATCAGGCTGTGGAAAATAGAGTTTTTCTGAAATGGAGGAGGAAGCATCTGCAGAAGGGCCAGGTCGCCCGGTGCCGCGGCGGCAGCATGCCCTTGCTCTCTTCTTTGAAACTTCTCTGAGAGCAAGAGGTGTCTATACAAAATTTCTGAAGCATATTACTTTTTATTACTTCATCATCTAAATCACTAATTATGTTAAATTAGCTGATGGAGACTATTTGGGTGTATAGGTAATCATTTTTATTATCGGAATCTTTGTTGAATTATGCATGAGGACTGTAATGCTTCAGATCTCCCTTCATTGCCTACCTGGGTCTGAGCGGTGCGCGCTCCTCAGCCATCCCCTTAATTCCCCCGTTAATTCCCCGGGAGCCCCAGCTCTCCCCTCTGTCGCCTTTAAAGAGTCAAACAGGAAGGCTGAAAGGAATGTGTGGCTCCGTTCGGCATGGTGACCCGAGGATTTGCGCTGCGGTGTGGAAAGAGAGGATACGGTGTTTTAATGTGTCCTGTCTGTCTGGGACAGGTGTGCTGTGTGGAACGGAAGGTTTGAGCAGGTAAAAATTGAACATAAAGGGTCCAGTTGTTTGATTCCAGGAGAGCCTCAGGAATAGAAAAGCCAATGGTTTTCTTTGCTGTAGCACTTTGCAAAACTGCTCCAAAGTAAGTTGTTAGCAGGTTCCTGCTGGGTTTCCTTGCCCCTTCCCTGTGCAATACAACTCTCTTTAGCACAAGCTGCCAGAATCTGATACCACGGTCTTGCAAGAATCTTCACTGAAAATCCCCCGCTTGCCGTCTCATCAATAGAGGAGGAAAAAAATGCAAGTTCCTGCTTGCACATCTTCCTAACTCGGAAAGAGCATCTCCTCCGGACAGAGGGACGCGGCTGGTTGCTGAAGCCCCACTGAGTCCCAGCGCGCAGGGGGACGCAGTCGGAGGGCAGGCACGCTCTGTGGGGCAGCTGTGCTGGTCACGCTGCTGTGCACGGGCGCCGGTGGCCTCTCGGCTGCCAGCACCGTCTTGGCAAGGCTTGAGGAGCTGGGGGGCACCACCAGCCCCCCCTCCTCCGGGGCTGCGCAGGGGGTGCGCGGTGACCCCACACCCGGCAGCAGTGAGCTGCCCGGCAGGCCGTGCCAGGCCGCAGCGCTGCGTTTTCCCGTCAGACGTTACCTTCCGCTGATCTGTCCTCAGCGCGTGCGTCCACGTGCTGCTCCAGCTCTCCGCAGGTTTCATAAGCAAGTGCTCCCATTAGCACAACCTCTGCAGACGGATGATGGCTCGTGTTCCCTCTCCTGCCCTGAGCAGGGCTCTAACAGCATTAATGAAACATTAGAGTTTTAATTACACCATTATCCTATTTATTTTTATAAATAATTCCATAGCAATCATTAAAGTTTGTGAACTTAGGAGTAAATGACTTAAGGGAAAGAAATCAGCTTCTCAATCTTGTTATTATCTATTGTACAATCTCCCTGGGACGCTGTTGGGAAGCTAGCGGAGTTGTCTCTGTGGCTGCTGTTAGGATGATTCATTCCCTCGCAGGGTGGTAACGCGCTGCTCGGCTCCCCGCGTGAAAGGCCCGTGTCAGTGGGACGGCGCTGCAGTGCGTCAAAGCAGCCTTGCGTCCCCTCTCTCGGCCCCCATGCGAAAGCGCGCAGGGACGGAGGGGAGCACTGAACGGCCCTGCGGGAGCGAGCGCCTTGCAGTTGTTCTGCAGCAGTTCTGCAAAGGACGCGGTCTCTTCCAGTCCCGACCTTCTGCAGCTCGCTGTTTCCATTGCAAAGCCACAAGAGCTCCAAAAGACAGGAAATTTCGGGCTTGCCTGAAAAGAGCCTGTCCCTGGGGCACTCTGATACCCTCTGTATCGTCCTTGGCTCGTCCCTCCGCCGTACGGAAAGGGCGGCTGTTCCTGATGTTCTCGGGTGAATTTTGTGGATTTGAAATAGCCCAGTGTGGACCAGAGCTGATGAACGGGATCACGCACACCGCAGGTGGCTCAGACCAAAGCAGGTTACCCGGTGTGTTGCGACTGGTGTCTGCGGGGCTCCTGCGAGCATTCGGCGTTGTGAGGGCTGGAGAAAGGGTTCACCCTGAGCGCACAAAGGGGGCGGGAGAGCTGCGAGCAGAGGGCGCTCGGGATGGGGGGAAGCTGCGTGGAGACTCTGCCGTGCCTCATCTATTGCCACCTCTTTTAAAGAGCAGCTCTGATCTCAGGGAAATCTGGTACATGCTGGGATCTAACCATGATGCTTTCTGTCATAGTTTTAATTAGGAAGGTGAATGCAGAGAGCCCTGAGTGGGGGACAGGCCAAATGACGTAACGTTTGCTCTGCTCTCCCGGCAGAACCCAGACATCGTGTTGGTGCACTACCTGAACGTCCCCGCCATCGAGGACTGCGGGAAACCGTGCGGCCCCATCTTGTGCTCTATAAACACAGACAAGAAGGAATGGGCCAAGTGGACAAAAGAGGAGCTCATCGGACAGCTCAAGCCGATGTGTGAGTATCTGTAGGCTTTTTTGCTCTTTTGCTTTACAAAGGGTTAATTTAGAGTATGATGTCTGTCACTGCCACCAGCTGTCCCTGTGAAGGAGTGATTTGTCACCATCAAACTCAACTTGCATCTGCATGCACTTTCTTTCTTGCTAATATTCAACGCTTCCGAGATGCGCAGTATTGAGAGCTGCCCGGACTGTCTCGCAAAAGGTCATGTCCCAAAAAGGTCCCCTCCTCACACTGGGAAAAAACTTTACCTACGGTCTTGTGTTTTCAGGCGCCGTGTATAGGCACCTGCTCACGTGCGAGCAGCACGTGCAGCACGGGCAGGTAGGTTTGCCCCAGGGGCACTCCGGGTTTGTGTGGTTCAGTGCCAGATCAGAATGGGCACAGACGGGCTCCGTGGAGCCGAGTCTCTCAGGGCCGGTGTCATTACTACTCTTCCAAACTTGGCAGTCTAAAGGAAGGCTGCTCAGGTGTCAGGGTGATCGGCAGGTTTGCTCTGTGAACATGCAGTTCTGTGGAGCTCTCTGCATTCACCTTGGAATATAGTAATTTCTTTCACATCGAGGTTATATTGTCTGTTTTCCCCTGGAGAATATGTCCCAGTGTGCACGCAGACATATTTTTGCAACGAAAGAAAGGTTAGGTGTAACATGGGTCTGTAAGCAAGAGAAAATTAACTACAGGAGCCACAATGCCAAATGTAGGCGCTTGCATCACAATCAGCAAATACCAGCCCTGCTTTCCTCCCCCACCCCTGCCCCAGTCGGGTGCTGGTGTCATGCCCAGCTTTCCGTAATTAGAGGTCACAGCCGTGGAGTACATCCTGACGCGTCTCAACCGGCAGTGAAAAATCACCCTCGTGCTGACCGCAGCATTAGTGATCTAAGTTTGCACCACTCCTTTGTTGCCACTGGAGCTCTGCAAGCCCAGGCATTCCTCTTCCACGCAAAATTGGAGGGCAGAAGATGAGAGAAAACGACACATCTGCTAAACAGAATAGTGCCCCTGGGACCGATAACCTTAGACAGAAACCCAGGATGTTGGAAGTGTAGCTGAGACTGGACAAGTACCTTAACATTAAACAGGAGAGGAAGTGGCATCCTGTTAAAAAATCTGCAGTGCCTCAAGAAAATTATGGGAAAACTACAACAAACTGGCCGTAAATTTAGTAGCACTTGGCTCTTTTATTTCTCAGGAGGGAAGAGTGAAATTCAGTACAATTATTCAGAGTATATATGCATGTACACGTCTCTGTTTATGGGGGCATATCCTGGGAAACGCATCCTTAGCAATGTAGCTAAAATAAAAGCTTTAGATTCTGACCAAACCTAGCAAACAAAAAGGAGACAGATAATGGTGTTCAGGGAACACAGAGGGGCGCTGCTTGCCAAGAAGCCATCAGATTTGGTTCCAGTATTGGGTGTGCCATGAAATTCTGGAGCCAAGCACATTAGATTCATCACATTTTTGCATTAATCACATTCTTTCACAGACTTCACAGTTTGATTGCCTGATGTTTCCAAATTTCTCTGCCCTAAAGCAGATTTGTCAATGACTCAATCAAAGCGTTGTGCATGATGCCACTGGTGAAGTGAGAGTCTCTCCTTTTTACCTGTTCCGTGTTGCGGTTCCTCTAGTTTTATTTCTTTGAACTTGGAATCTGTGTCAGGTTTTTGTTGATTCTTATGTTTTCTCACTTGCCATTTTGATAAGAATTTCACGTTTAAGACAAGTTAATGATGGTGCAGCCAGGGTGTGCGTGGAGGGCTGAGGCCTGCAGAGAGGTTTTTGCGTCCTGTTTCAGACCACTGATGTCATTTAGAATTAGGAGGAGGAGCCGATACTAGTTCTGCCTTTGGGGAAAATGTCTTCTCCTGGTCAGAGGCTAGTGACAGCGTCCAGTTCTTGACTCGCTGGGAACACATGCTGTTTGTGCAAGTCCTGCTCAGCCTGGACCGCAGTCAGGTATTAAAGCTTTTGACCTCTGTCGGTATTAAAGCTTTTCTATCAGAATCTAGGATGGCAGAGAGGCAGTGGCATGGCAGCTGGAGGCTGGGAGGCTGTTCTCTTGGCCGTGTGTGCCTGGAGAACAGAGTGTGATGTGGCAGATGGCTGGCAGGCAGAGGGGCATCACTCTGAGCGTCCGAGCCAGACATATACATCAAACCATTTTTCCTGAAATGCAGAGAGATCCTGACTGGGAGTTTGCTCATGTTTCTTGCATCCGTAATTCACTCAGCTCCCTCTTCCTTCCTGCTGCATCATCCCAAAGTCAGTCCAGGCTTCAGCAAGCGTTCAGCAGGTGTCTGGGACAGGCACAGGCTCCTGGTACCGGGCTGCGTTACCTCCGTGAGCGGAGCAGGGCGCTGAGGTCTGGGCTGCTGAGAGCTGGCTTCTCCTGGCCTGGTCCTGAAGGAGACCTCTGTGAACCCTGAGTTTCCTGGCTGGCTTCAGAGGTGGTTTTTCCTAATGCTGCGACTGTGCCTGCGCTGGGTGGTTATGGATGAAAAAACAAATACCTCTTCAGGGTGGCCATAGAGCTCTGAGAGCTTGATGGAACCACCATTAACTTGTTCTAACAAAGCTGGTCTGTGTACTAATTAAGAGACTGGAGTTAACCCATCTGTACATCTACAAAAGGTAAATACTCACTGCAGGTGCTCTGAGGATTTGGGGGTTTTCAACATCTCTAAGTGACTTGAGACTGTAAATAATTAATCAGCATGACTTCAGTTTTCCTGGCTTTGGATTTTTGGTTTAGTTCTGATGTATTTGTCACCTGCCTTCATGCTGGGACATCCATGACCTCCTGATTGTCCTATCTGGACCATCACTGCTGGCTTATCAGACCTCAGTTTGGCAGTCCTTGAGACGGAAGCAGACAAGCCGGGAAGGGCTGGATACGCTATTCGTGACCTCCAGCAGGATGATTCCTCTCTCCTTTCCTAGGAGATGGGGCGCTGTGTCTTGGAGGTGTAAGTGTGGTCAGGGAGCACGGGGAGGGCTGTAAAGCCTCCACTGAAACACCCTGCCGCTGACGGCAGACCCGTGGGAGACCAGCAGCAGCACCCTAACTGGTTGTCTGAATCAAAAGGGTCATCATGTGTGTTGCTGCTGTAGGAATGCAACCTTTTGGACGTTTGTGCAAAATGAATAGCGATAATGCATGAAAATTCTGTGGGAATGTTGTCTGAGACACCTGTAAGTCATTTCAGGATGCCTGGTATGAAGAACGGGCCTCAATTTGGCATTGCTTTCAGTTTTTCTCCCCTCTTGTGCCCCGTTAAAGTCTTGCTTTGAGAAGTCTCGGAACAGATTAGCAGATGTCCTTAGAGGCATCTGGTGGTAAAAGCAAAATGCAGTGGCAGAATCCAGCACAGCAGAATTCTGTATATAAACTCCATATGATCAGCAAATTGTGGGCCAGCTCATTTTGGGGGTTTCTCCAAATCATCCCCTTTTGGCTTTCTCATCCCTCAGCTGGCAAAGTATGAGTTACAAGCTCACAGCTGGTGCTACGTTGCAATCCTTCTTTCAGGTCCACAGTAATTAAGAGCTCTCTCTTGTTCGGAAAAAAAAAAGCTTTTTTCTTTCCTCTGCTGCTTGGAAACTGATGGCTCCTGCTCGTGCCGCCTGCACACAGCCACAGCTGGGGAACCTGGAGATTTCACGTGGCACCCGTCAGGCTTCATACCTTTGGGCACAGGCGGCTCTTGCCTCTCCCTCGCATCGCCGGTTCTCTCCGTTCTGTCTAAATGAAATGAGCTGGGGCTCTCGGAGGTGATCTGAAACTGCATCCCTGGGTTGTCGCGATTGGAGAGGGCATTAAACGCTTGTCGCCCAGAACAAAGCTTAAATAGCAGTAATCAACATTAATAGGGTTTGAAGAATTGTGCTGTTGGGGTTTTTTATCTTGACTTAAATTTATATTCAAGTTCAGTAATTGTGTTTAAGGGGTTTTTTGTTTTTAATCTTAGAAGATCAGTCGTACAAAAATGCTACATGGGATAGTTTTTACCATTCCCCAGCTAGTTTGTCAGGGCTGCAAAGTGACCCTCACTGGAAAATGAAGCTTGCCAGCTTAGTTTCAGCGGGCCTCCACATAAAAAGTAACTTAGCTTCTTTAAAAGAGTTTGGTTTTAGTAATGCAGATGTCCAGTTTTGCTGGAATAATACTTACATCTTACTGTAACTGGCTGTGTTTTTTAATTAAAAAAAAGAATACAGTAGTGGGTGCTAGATAGGTTCTTACATCCCAGTGGCCACTGGGACTTTGAGTACCTCCTGCACAGCCAGTATCTCCTCTTCTCACGAAGATGCATCTCTTAACCCTGCCGTTACTGCGGTGTGCTGCTCTGACCATGGGTCACGTGCAAGAATTGCACCTTTCCCCTCCCTCTCAGAGCTGTGGTGGCCTTCATGTCCCCAGAGGAGCTTGTTCCAGTGCCTATGTGGGCTCCTCAGGAAACATGGTTTCTCTTGTGGGTGAGTTTTACCTACTGTAGAAAGTTCCAGTTGCCAAAACAACAAAATTAGCAGCCGTTTTTTACCTGGTGCTTTGGGCAGTCTCTGGGCTGCGTTTGGAGATACCCCAGTGAAATAATCCCACTAGCTGGAGTGTGGATGGTAATCCCGTGTGGATGGTAATCCCACGTGACCCAGGCTGTTGGCAGCAATGGGAGTTAACTTGAGGAAAACTAAACCAAAGAGTTTCCAAGAAGTTGCCCTGAAAGTTGGGTAGTAAACCAGATGCAGAAATTAACCGAACCTCTCTGAGGATGCCAGGGACACACCAGCCTTTATTTTCTGTTCTTCCTCGGTATTTTATCTCCCCTCTTAGCATTCAGCCGTAGTTCCTGTCAGGCTCGACCAGAGCGTCCACCAAGGTGTTGGTCCTCGCTTGCTGGCAGTGCCCCCACCACGGTAAAACGCGGCGGTGTGGGGCTAGGATGGCTGCTGCCTGCCCAACCGGGCCGTTAGGTTTGTGCTGAAAAAAAGAAATAAAAAACGCCCCAGCTCTGACAGGT